>JAQGAG010001066.1:0-11353 GCA_034696835.1 Lepidocyrtus lignorum
AATTCATAAGCCCTATCCAAATGGAAGAACTGTTGAAGGTCGGTATTCTTGAACTATCAAGTACCGACAAATCGCCTAAATTTCTTCATCGGACATTTGCTGAATATTTCTTAGCTTGGTTTGCGGTGAACAAGCTAATTGATCATGGCTGGAATGACCCCCTAGTTGAATATGTCTTTGATGGAATGCTCTGTTGCAAACCTGTGCGGACCCCATTTCTTTTAAATCGCCATCTTCGTTCACTACATGATTTTTCTAATCCAAAAGATCGACAATTTGAATTTGAATTTGCTTATCCCGTCATCACCCACTTTTTTAACGACCTTGTCATTACAATTCTACAAAATGTCTCATCTAAGGAGTCAAGCTGGTCATTTATTGGACGCCCCAATTTCCACACAACAGCATTTAAAATAACCCGCGCCTCCACATACCAAAATTTTGGCAATGTTTTAAAACTTTTTCAATGCTTCAAAGTCCTGGACCAACATTCCAGCGTATTTTACAACAAATGGTGTCTTTTCCTTGCAATCCAACATGCCGAACTGGAACTGGTTAAACTTGTTTTAAAACATTTTGAACAGCATCACACGTTCACTGCTGATATCCGAGTTCAAACCTTGCACCGAGCTATTTCCAGGGGCAAGTTTTCCATCGTGGAATTCCTTATAAAAGAAAAAGGGCTTCGTTCAATCGTCGAAAACTTCCAAAATGGAGGTCCTTCAGCCAATGAGTGGATCCATGCATGCGTCGAGCACTCAGATATAAGGTCCCCGCCAAATATTGAGGAACGAGTTCAAATACTGCGGATGCTAGTTGGAATTAACCGAGAATTATTAGAGGAAAGACGGAAGTCAAATGACCTCAATACGCCTCTACTCGAGCCATTTATCCACGTTGATCTTCGGATAGAACTTTTACAATTGGGGGCCAACCTGCTTGCTCCAGATAGTAAAGGGTGTACGATTTTACATAAAGTATGCGGTGTTTCTTGTGAGGACTATCACACATTCTTATTTAACGTTGATAAGAGCTGCTTGCGACAACTGATGCAAATGAAAGAGATGGATGGGAAGACGCCACTGTTAAAACTCGTTGAATACCTGGATCCTCTTCCGGAAACGTTAACAGTGTTTAAAAATGCCGAAGCAAATTTTAACGTTGAAGATAAATTTGGGCTCTCCGTTCTGGCCACTGCAGTAAGATTTGGGAGGAACTCAGAAACATTGAGAAACTTGATAGAACATGGATCAAATATTGATTGGTTGAATAGCGGCAACGGCAACAGCCTTCTCCATATTGCTGCAGAATATGGGAACATAGAAGCTGTTAAATTTCTAGGGGAAATGACTGCGCTTGATTTAAATGCTGAAAATAATGATGGGGATACGGCTTTGGACTGGGTAATCAAAAGAGCATTTGCAATGGAAAGGGAAGGGAATATCCATTACAATGTCATTGATTGTGGATTGATTTTGCATAGACTGGGAGCCAAATTTAACAAAATTAAAGATTGCGAAGGTTTTTCTCCGCTTCATGTTGCAGCCCACAATGGAAATTATCACATCATACCATTTCTGGTCAACGTTGGAGTGGATGTAAACTTAAGGGATGCCAACGGCTACACTGCCCTCCACCACTGCATGGAATGGTTGGAAGAACACAAGCAATTTTATGCAACGGCTAAATCCCTACTCAAACATGACGCTAATCCCAATTTAGTCAACGGATTTGGGGAAACTCCATTCCACATTGCAATGCAGAATGGCAAAGTGGAACTTAAAACTTACCAGATGCTCATATCGAAAACAGATACAACGAGGATTCCAGCAGTTGTCCATTTATGGCTCCACTTATTTTGCTCCAAGAAACACGAAAACGTTGAAAATAAACTAAATTCATTTGAGCGGGAGTGTGCTGATGACGGTATAATAATAGATTGGGAATGTGAGGATGACGATGGAAATTCTCTTTTGCATCTTGCTGTGGATTATCAGTGTGACGAAGTAATAAAATTCCTAGTGGAGGGGAAGCAAGTACAACTCAACTCGAGAAACAATCTGGGGCAAACTGTGCTCCACAAGGGAGCAGTCAAAGGAGACGAATTCAAATTGTTTTCAAATTTTGACATTTTGTTGTATTTGATTGACCATGGAGCTGATGCATACGCGGTGGATGAATCAGGTCTCACATTCCTTCATATTTATATTGAGGAATTATATTACCCAAACTACTTTGACCTCCACAACATGATTATGTTTTTGGCTCGTAAAAATTTCTGTTCACTATTTGAAATTACCGGTGGTGTGAATAGTAGCACTCCATTGCAACTGCTGGTTAGTTATTGTGAAATCGAGGAGAAAACCCTGGCTTTACTCCAAGCAAGTGGCGTCAACCTCAACACCGTTGACAAGGACGGTGATTCCATTTTACATTATGCCATTGGGGCGGAGAGGAGCAAAGAATGTATATCCAACCTAATTCGATTTGGGGCAGACTGGAAAATTTTAAACAACAAGCATGACAGCGTGCTTCACGCTTCAGCGGAAGTTGGAAATTTGGAAACGTTGAAGGTCTTTCTGGAACTTGGGGGACTGGATGTAAATGGAGTCGATATGGTGGGAAATACACCTCTTCACGTAGCCATGTATCACACAAAAAATCTAGGTTCCTTATTAGAAATATGCCAAACGTTAATTGAGGGGGGTGCGCAAATAAACATTAGGAACAAGCTGGGGTATACTCCTTTGGCGATGGCGTTGATATTTAAATACCAAGATGTGACGCTACTGCGACTACTCGATAATCCAAAAACCTCTTCAAGAGATGCAAAAGATAAGAAGACAGGTACTGTAAAGGAACAGGACTGGGTCTTGGTAAGAATATTCGAACGTCAATCATTCTAACATTAAGAACAGAAAAAACAGGCACGTAACAATTATTTTAAATTTATTTCTTATTCTGATTTTCCATCACTCAGCTAGTGCTCCAATTGATAAGGGTTAGACTCGATAGACTTGAATGCGAAGACGTTATGGAAGCATCCTGGAGCGCCATGTGGAATGCCACGAGTGAGACACGGGATTGCGAAAAATTTGTAGAGAACGATGGGATTGATCTCTTGTCTAGATGCTTACATGCCTTCCCGAAAAACTCTGAGCTGTTGATGAATTTGGCGGGGACTGCGACAAACGTTGCCAATGATGGTCGGATGAGAAAGTATCTCATGAACAGTGAGCTCATCTCGACGTTATGTAAGCTGTTGGATTTTACAGAGGATGATGGCAAGGTAATTGACCAATTTTAGTAGTTTATACGCCATGTTATTAGTATTCCCCATCCATTAATTATTAATTATCATTTATAAATTTTGCATAGATTCGCTTTAGCGCTGCCGGTGTTCTTGCAAGCTTGCTCTCTGACGGAGAGGACGCTTGGATTGTCTCCGACCCTGATAGAGAAGTCATCTGCCAAAGCCTAGTCAAAAATATTAGTAGTTGGGATATAAACTACAATTTGATCATTGACTTCGGTAGTTCCGATTTCAAAAACTTGCTCAACTTGTTGCAGGCCAGCCACACTGTAGAATGTCAACTTTATGCTTGTTCGACTCTGGCCTACTTCACGACAATTGATGGTAACGATTTTTTCGTCATAAATTCAATGTGTCGTTTATTTATTTATTATATAATTTCAACAAACTAGTTAACGGAGATTTTTTTACACATTTTTTTACTAATCAACAAAATCATAAGCTGAGCAATACGTCCCGCTATTGGAAAAGGAAATTGGTCTAACCCTTTTAAAGGAGTTAACAAGCGACACATTCCTCCAAAAACTACCGCTACCGACACCCATACCATCAACATCGTTCCAGGAAATAAAACAAGACGTAAAAAAGTTCGCAGAGATTACCATCCAAAACGTGCAAGGGTATAACGGAAATTGTAAAACTATTCCGGGTGAGTGAAACGGAAAAATAAATTATGTTGCGTAGTTTTGTAATTTGACATGCATTGGTCTTGTTGACATGCTGATTGTAATTTTCTGTTTTGTTAGAAGAAAGGGGCTCGAAGGAAATGAATAATCTTGTTCCAGACGATGACAACAGTGACACGACAATGACACAATAACATTATACCTTTTTGTTAAAGCTATTACAATTTTTTTCATGCCTAAACCGTATAATAATACCTTTCATCCATCGTTGGATTAGAATATTCAATTAATTATGTTTAAGTATGAATGTCAGTTTTTCAATTGCCAGACGAAGGGAAAAAATGGATTTCTTCAAATGAAAATATATTTGAGAATTGAAAAATCCATAAATACGAAATGAAGGAATAAATAAATTCAAATTAAGATCGAAGGTCACTACATTGATTGGAAGCCGGAGCTTTAAACTGGATGATGATGATAAAAAATGAGATCAGTAAAGAGAAAACCTGTGGACAGCAAAAAACAGGTTATCAGTTATCAGTTGTCATGAAATTAGCAGAGTTAGCATTGAAGGGGAAGGCATTGAAAAGTCGTCGTAAGTGTCTTACTTACACTCCCCATGAATCCATACGTCACTGCAAACACCCCATTACAAGACCTCAAGGCTAGCGATGGTCCACTTCCAAATTCCCCAACTAAAGCAGTGTACTTTCTCGGCTCAAACTGAACCATGACATCATCCCTTTGAAGCCAACACTTAAAACTTCCCATCTTCTCCGCCGCATCAGCCACCATGACAACGAAGCATCCAACGTATGCAAAATGAACAACGTTGAACAGGGCCACAAACAAATCCGAGTTTTCAAACAGGTTATTCAACTTTATGCAGATGAAGGGAACCATGTGTATCATCCACATGAGGAGTGCCAGACCCAAGAAGGAATTCATGCAAGAAAATATTTCTTTAATTTCCAGAAATTCTTCATAAATCTTTAATCCGGGCGAATGCCTGCGAATTTCATCTTGGAATGATTTCGCTCGAAACCACAGAATGATAACCATGGAGCCCATTACCATGGAGAGCACCCAAGTGCTGAAGTCATGGCTGTATTCCAACAACCCTTGTACTATGGTTAGGGTCCAAGTGGGATCCGAGTTGAAGATTATCTTTGCCCTGGCAAAATGTGCCAGTCGAAGGTCTTCGAGGCTCCATTGCATAGCTGATTCGACGATGACGACGGACGTCAGAAATGAAAGGGCTGTGTAAATCAGGCAGAAAACTGTAATGATTAAGGACAGCGGTATCTTGCAAGTTCTTGTGGTCAGTTTTAGAAATCGCCGGAGATCATTCTTTTTTGTCCAGATAGTTTTAAACCAAGCTAGAAGCAGCATTGTGTTGGAGATGCGACTAGACAGTTGGAAGATTACGATTGGACTTCGGGCAATCATAATTTCCTCGAGTTGTAGATGTTGGATGTGGATCAGAGATCTGAGAATGGCGGAAAATTGGAAGGCAGCACAGATAACCATTTGGAGCTTGTTGTGGTGGATGACGAAGTCCTCTTCTGAAAGGGAGTATTTGATGCGATACGGGAACACCAATGTGAAGTAGCAGAGGTCTAATACGAGTTTCATACAGTGGTTTCCTTTATAACGAGGAGGCCTATCCGAAGCTTCGTTAGCATCTGTATTTTTTGAGGCGATGTGAAGGGGGAGAAATGGGGAAACAAGGAGTATCCGCTTCATCTTCATACTGATTTGGTTTAATTTTTTGGTTCTTACCAGTTTTCAGATTCTAGAACTTCAATGTAGTGAGATTTATCGAGTTTAAGAACAGAAGAACTCCCACAATATTGCATATTCCTATTTGTATTTGATTTTTAAAAAATGTTTGTACTACTTCCACTACTTACTGGTGATATTTTATTACTCTCTCGAGTAATTAAAGGCGGAAGTGGATAAAACTGCTACATTGATAATAGCTTCCACAAACCTCATAACAATCAATGCAATTTTTTTACACAAGCCAATATAACAGAATTTTTTTAAAATCCAATTCAAATTAACAATAAAATGTCTACACCATACAGTTAAATAGACACTTTTTATTAAATTGCTGTTCTTAATTTTGTTTGTTTGTTTGATTCCTGCCTGTTAGATTTCTACTTTGCATTGGTGCACTTAAAATACAATTACTTATGATCATGCTCACCATTTACAGAAGGTGGGGAAAAATCAATTAATTTCACTAATGGAATTTTCCCCTTTTTATGACAATGATTGACTGCTTTCAAATTACAAAATATGGTTTGCAATAATTATCCCTATTTCTTTACGTAAGCAACATTAAAGTTGCGCAACTATTCAACGCATGACTTGTTAAATTAAATGGTGTAAGCTCATCCACATAATTGGTTGAGCCAAACCTAATTTTTATCTTCCCCATCGACCTAGCCATCTTCTTATACGTACGTAGACCTCTTCCCAAATTCTTGATTGTTTTTTGCCACTCTCAGACATTTCTCCGATTGGGCCAAAACCCCTGCAGAAACCTTCAGAATGAACAAGAGAAACAAGCTGGTCACAACGCCGAAGGGGAACAGGGCAAATCCCGGCATGTCAATCGACCTATGCAATTTAACGCAAGCGTACAAGCTCAGAATGAGGAGTATCCAAGCAGCAAAGATCGTGGTGGGCATCTGGACCCCTTGATAGTTCTCGTTTAGAATTATCCCTAAAATCTGAATTTGCCTGTATATTTGGAATCCTTCATTTCTACCATTTCTTCTGACATGCTGACCAACGGAATCAGCTCCTTTCATGAATTTCGCCAAATTGGCCAAATATTGTTCCATGCAATGAATGGAAATATAAAATATGTTGTAGCCATATAAAGTCGCGGGTAATAGGATGGTTAGCCATGAAAACATGTCAAATGAGAGAAATAAAATTCTGGAGAGCCATCCCAGTATATCCAGTTTCGTATGACATTGGCCATTCTTGCTGAGTAGAATAAATTCCAGGTGGGGTGGTAGACAATGCATGGAATAGAGAATGATTCCGATCAGTGGAGCTGGGCCAATTCCGCTCAGAATTCCGGATATTTGAATGATCTTGATCATATGATGTTGAAATTGGTTGTTTCCATTGGATATGGCTACGGTAAAAATATAATAATCAAATTGGGGTCATTTGCATTTCAAAATGGAAAGATTGGACCAATTTATTACCATGCATAGTTCTCTTTTCGAATATATGAAGGGAGGTGAATATTTCGACCAATCCGTTTCCGTTTCCAAGTATAAATGTTGACCATACCATGAGGCAGCAAATATAGCCGATCAGAAACAAAAGGGCAAAGCCACTCTCGAATACCTCCAAGTGATCCAAATTGAGGAGAAAGTGGAGCATCATGATAACTCCGTAAATGGCATGCACAAGGAAATTCACTTTGTACAGAAGGAATCTTCTTCGGTTAGTTTGGAGTTTGGGGAGCGGACTACTATCCGGCCATTCACACGGACTGCAGAACATTTTCTCGGCAATTTGAAGATGGAACTTGCTATAGGGAATCGTTGAGCTAAGCATTGTTGCAGATTTTAAAATTCTAAACTTCCAATAGTTGCCGTGTAAAAACGCACAACAATACTAAAATAATATTATTTTAAACTGCAATATAATTAATCGGGTACGACGGTAGCTGCTCAAGATCAACTGGCCTAAATGTCATCATGCAATCTTCATTTAAATACTAAATTAGGAAAATGTATTTATTAAAAGCCACAATCAACAATAGTCTGTCTAAAAATACCGTCGACAGGGAACAGTAGGGAACACATATTGATCATCATATTAGACATGTCGTTTGCGATGAAAAACAGATTGAGATCTCAGATTGATATCGAACTATGAGAATACAAAACAACATACATAATTTACTTAACTGTAGCAGAATATTGTTAATTCTAGCTAGCACCTCTCCCACCCAAAACATGTTTGCGTCAATTGTCCGTTGCAAGTTATGCTTTACATACATTCTTACAATCAGTTCACGAAACATTAAGATAAACAAACAAGACGTGCATTTGGAAAATAATATTCCTAGCTTAAGTTTTTTTATTGACAGTTCGTTTTGGTTTGACTTCTGGCTTGTTAGAACATTTTGTGTTTTCAATTTTTCATGATATGTCTACGATTACGATATATTATGTCATGTTGACTGATCAGTGACGAGATTGAGGATGGTTGGTTTGATCAACAATGTTCTGGATCTTATCTGGATTATGCTTTCAATTTACGTTATCTTAAATCATGATGTCTGAATCCTGCAATTTCTCTGATACTAAAAGTCATATTACCTGCCTATATGTCACTAGGTGAGTTCCCCTAATAAAATATGAATAGATACTTCAACAACAAGAACATGTCAGGATAACAAATCAGGAAGCGATTGTAAACCGTGAACGTTGTAGCAATAAATCCGTTAAGACTTAAGTTTTAATAGCGAAAAAATAACGGGAAAACATTTGGGATACATAATATTTTAAAAAGATTTATCAAATATTATGATAGCACAAATATTAAATTGCACACTTTTTACCAGTTGTCATCACCAAGTACAACACAGCAGACAGCTCAAAAGCACCTTTGCAGTACACAGAGACATGCATGCGTTTTGAAAACTAGCGGATACGATGGTTGTTGTAAAATATAATTTTTTAGTTAGTTATTAAATGAGACCATAAACTATTAAAATAATTGCCATAGAAGCGTAAACTTGACCAAGTCGTTTAGTAAATTTTACTAGTCATCATACTCCCAGACAAACAGTCAGAAGGACTGACCGCACGTTCTAAATAATTTTTCGTTTCCCCAAAAAGTCGCAAGTGAATAAAATGATTGTAATTACAATGACGTACCTGTAAGGTTGTTGTAGTATAATAATACATAATATAAAAATATTTTGTTGAAAATTTGAATTTTGGATTTTTTAATCAGTGATTTTTCAGTGACTATGTAACTGACACTGATGAAACATATACCACTGAAATCAGTACTTGAAATCCTTTCTTTTGATACCCCAGTTACTATATTATGTCATTTGAAAAAAATGGTGACCTTGACCTTTGACCCCCTTGCCGTAGTCCGATTGACCCCTAAAACAATAGGGTTCTTACATTTTACCATTTGTACCTCCGTGCCAAATTTGAATAAAATCGGTTTACGCGTTTAGACGCTAGAGTGCACACGGACAGACAGACAGACAGACAGACAGACAGACAGACAGACAGACAGACGGACAACGTCAAAGCCAATACATACCTTACAGGTACGTAATAAATTAAATTAAAAAGTACAGCGATTTCAGTTCCAGTATAAGAATGAAAGCTTTATTTTTGAAAATTAAATCTCTCCTCGTTGCATAGCATTGTATTACGCCTAATAAAATATTATGCATGTATTTTTTATTTGTATTATTTAGTTTCTAAAAACCTTTTTGATTCGAGTTTGGATGATAATGTGATGGATGTTCAGTTCGATTTCCAGTGTGAGGCTGAGCGAAGAAACCCCCTTTAACTTCAGCGAAACTGTAAAACATTCCTTTGCCCCCAAAGTGGTCGTTGGGGTTCCACCTCTCAAATTTTAAAATGGCAGTGGCATCCTTCGCCTTCAATGTGACGGTAAGTCCTTCCTTATAGCTAGTACCGAATGAGAGCTCCTGGGTGGATTCAAACCCATTCATTTTAATCACTCGGAGATACTGTTTAGCCTGATTGTTCTCTGTGGTGGGGCTCACAGCATGGATTGTGTTATTCACCCTCCGTCCGTCCAGTAAGTTTGACTCGAATTCTTCTCCGAATACGAAAGTGGCCTCGTAATCCTTTTGTCTGCTGTATCGGCCGATAGATCGGCTGTAAGACATCTTTTCGTGATTCATCTGACACTTCTGTTTTTTTTTATAAATATAATACAAGTTTTTTTAAAACTAATTGATAATCAAGTATGTTATATTATTTGATATGATATATTTATAGGAGTTTACCCATTGCGTTTAGGTACTTTACCATGTCCATATTATCTGGGTCTGTTACAAGAGAGTATCCTCCGAGGGGTAGAGTCTCCTGGTAGTAGATTGCACTGTGGTACGGCTTGTTGAAATAATACCCCTTCCCGATTTCACCTGCGTGGAGAGTAGTGACCGCAAAAGCTACTAAAACACAAACAGTAGGTAACATTATTGTGTTTTCAAATTTCCACTTTAGCTAATATTGCAGTTAAACGCGAGGAAATATATATTGTACAGAAGAGCTTCTTCAATCGTAACAGATACGTAAAATATTAATTTGCTTTGAATTTTGAGTATGACTTTGGGAATTTAACCTTGACTTAATATTTTGATGTGCATTCATTTTTTAATTACTTTACAGTTAATTAGCACAACATTGTCATAAACTTACTTACAATTGGGATTATGGCTTTTGTTACATTTTATGATTTACCGGCATTTAATTGTGTTACGGTAGTATTGAGTTATCATCTACTCAGAATCTCTTATCCTTGAAATTATTGAGCAATATGGTTACAGAGAAATTGTGTTTTTCATCCATGACATTTCATTCCTAACTTGGTTTTCATTCCAAACTCATTATTATCCACCAAAACTCCCGTAGTTTTCCTTTATTCAACAAAATCATCATGAAATGGGGCATTAAACAATTTTCAATCCAATTAAAGCAAAGCGTGGCCGTATTATACTTTAAATATGAGCCTGTTTACTTAATTGTCCCGTTGACCACACGAGAAAAACAGATGGATAAGGATCCAATAATGCGGATCAATCGCTGCATGTACAAACCCAAAAATTAACCCAACCCCTTATTGTAAGGGTGTTTCCCCCTTCAGACCCTTCGTCACCCACACGCAAGCACCCCGTCTAACAATGGCACCTGAAAACACTTCTCAGATTGGGCCACTACCCTAGCCGTGACGTTAACCATGAAGATTATGCATGCAAAGTCCATCAAAACGATCGAGCGGAAATAATCCTTAGCCTGGCATAGAAATGAGACTTCACAACTCAGCACAAGTGTACAGACTCAACACTACTGCAAGCCACCCAGTAAGCATCACTCACGATTGGGGATAACAGCTTCTGATTAAAGTCATTGAAGATGGTGCCCAGAAGTTTAGTCCGTCTATATACGTACCTAATCCTACTAATCATATTTTGAAGATAAACAAGTGCTTTTATTACGTAGCTGAAAGCTAGTATAGCGATTAGTTGTGATGTCCGTCTGTCTGTCTGTCTGTAAACACTATAACTTTCGAACGCGTGAACCAATTTCGTTCAAATTTTTTATATAGCTATATATTGTTATTAGTACAAACGGTATTGCATTTGGGGGTAATCCAA
>JAQGAG010001067.1:0-11347 GCA_034696835.1 Lepidocyrtus lignorum
GGCTTAAACGGTTTCAGCCATTTTTCAGCCCCTTTCTGTTTCAGCTACGATTATAAGCCCCTCACTGAATAGGACTAATATATAATCCTCAGTAACAGAACATCAAAGACTTTTACTTGAGATGGGCTGTGCTGGTATTTGTATGGTGCGATCAAATTGCTCGTAAATCTTTCTCTCGTGTAATGTAATTATGAGATGCTTTATGGACTATATTTGGGCGCTCTTAATCCCTCGTCAAATGTTGGCATTTATTTATTCTTCCGCTTATACGACCGCGTAAGTATTTACGACAAGGCGAGGCAAGAGTCGATGAGTCCATGTCTGGTTTTGGTTTCATTTGATGATGTTTGACAGATTCGACAATTTAATAAATGTGTCATCGTTAGTGATTGTGCGGGGTGGACCTTGTTATTTATCTTCTGTCGGTTGCACATATTGCATAATATGATAATAATGAATGAAGATGCTTCATTACAACAGATAATGGTCAAAGTGTGGTGGAGTATGCGGCTCTTTTAATCTTGAGTTTGTTGTAGCCCTTTAGACAATGCTAGAAATTAGGTACATAAAATGCATTGGAGTAGGAATTAAAGAGTTTGGCTATTTAATGTTCTCTAAAGAACTTTTAACTAGGTTTAATTTAACATCATGATAAATTATCATTGATGATCAAGAATCAGCTACATAGAATATTTTCATACGTCTCAAACATCTTACTTAACCAAATGTTATTCTGAATTTTGGTTTCACGCTTAGCAATCCGATATGACAACTTTACTTTGCAAGATCAGATAAGTAGCAAGTCCAAAAACTATATGATTTATTTACATTTCTAGCAACCCGATTAAAGGTTTTAAAGTCAGTTTGGACTACTTTTACTCTTAAAATTCTATGAGTGAAGATAAATCACTAAATCCAAATATTTTGCAAGGAATAAAAAGATCATTTATACCGTAGTAAGCACGGAAATCACGTAACATCAAGAAAGATTTTGAAAGCAACTTTGGGCACATTAATTCAAACGAATTAGTGCTGGACCGTGGATTTCGACGGGTGGACGGCAACATGGGCTGGCAAATGCATCAAAACTCCAGTTGTAAGGAATAATGTTCTTCACAAAATACCTTCTTTACTGCTCAAGAAGTAGAATCAAAATTAAATGCTTCAGTAAAAATTCTACACAAAAGTCCAGGAATTTTTTTAAATTTATGGAACTAATCTACCAAACAATCACCTCAAGAATGAACATAACAATAACAATATGTCTTCAAACTGTCGACACAAACTTCAAGGTGGAGTACCCAGAAAAATCTAAGGGCCGAGCAAAGCAAGTACCTAAATACCAAACAAATTGTGGTAAAAAAGTAACTCCCTCGCATTATTTGTAAGCTCAAAATATTTTGAATGGAAGTTAAGGTTGATTTCACACAATAAATAAAATCGAGTTATTCAATATAGCTCTCCGGAATCATTCAGCCATTCAATCGCCTAAGTCGCCTAATAAGTCAGGTCAGTCCCAAAACTACGTAATATAAGTTATGTAACAAAGGAATATAGGTACAGAATATTTTTCCTTTCAAACCGAGCCACTTACCTTACCTTTTCTCCTCCCTTTCTCATGAATATATTAGGAACGAATGAGTACTTTACTCTGTAATTGTATATTTTTCACTTACCTTATTTCGTTCAATCCCGGAAAAACGATTACTTAAAGGAAAGATTAAAAAAGTAGGTGGAGATGTGGGTATCGAATGGCTCGTTTTAAATAAAATTACAATTTTAAGTTAAAATGAGTGGCAGACCCATTTTCACAAAAAATGAGCCCAAATTAGTATTCTTGTCTATCTTCAATTTTGAAGTTGGAAGCATATTACCCAAGCAAGTTTGTTCTACGTCATATCTCTCATTTCATTCAAACATCCTTCCCCCTTTTCGAATCGGGTTCCACTACACCTCACTTGCATATTTAGATGAATTTACCACTTCAAAACTTTCGCAAGGTAGCCATTTACCATTATTATTAGTCGTTATTGTAAGGCTACTTATTTCCTTTCCTTATTTTGATGATTTGTCAAGAAAAGCCGAAACGAAGATGGATACATAAGAACATGAGTATTAGAGAACAACTGAAACGGTTCATACATTTCCTCTATTTTGCAATCCATCAGGGACTTGAGTCTTGACTGGAACTGGAGTTTACGGTTTACAAGAATTATAATACGAAGGGTACTTAGGACCGACTCCCTAAAACCCAAATGGGGAGATTTTTATTATACTTCATGTAACTTTTGTTGGGTGCTTGAAATCCATGTATGTATTTTATTCCATTCCATTGAACTCATTTATACTTTTTCTTCTTCACACAAGTTTAGAGAAATTACGGTAACATTTTCAATTTTTCGGAAGCAAGTGTCACAACTTGAAATTTAAAGCTGCACCTCATTCATTCATCCTTCTTTTAACCAAGAAAAGGAGGATTTAGAAGGACTACGTAATCCTCCCAGATCTCATGTATAAAAAGGCTGATATCATCGACTGGCATGATCCTTTTATATAAAAGAAGCTATAGAGCATACACACACAACTTAAGTTGGCAGTTTAGATTACGATTTCAAGATATTTTGCATTGCATTATTGTATTGACTCGGGGGTGTTACGATGATGATGATTATGATTAATGTTTCGCCTTTTGTGGCTAGTGCTATATGTTTTGTGTCTACACCGGAGGAAGGGCTGACAGGAGAAATATGTTATTTATACGTTTTATGGTAGCGTCCAATGCGCTTTTAGATAGCTATTGAGGAAATTTAAATTCTATGAAAGTTCATAGTAAAAGAGTATTGTGTAAGATTTAGTTTGGGGTTTACATCATATGAACGGAAAACCTTTTCATTATGCTTCTTGTATGAGAATCAAAATTCAAAAGATCTTTTTGGGATTGTGCAGTACATGCGGTGGTGGTGGTAGCTGGTGGCGCAATATTTTTTCTTAAGTGCATACTTTCATTTGACCTTTTCTCGCCCAGCCTACTTCTTTCATGCATTAATACTGTTCCTTTCAATAGAACTGTGATCAATAACTCACCGAGCATAACACAACATGACTTGATCCGTGGTTAAAAAATATGGATATCCTCAAGAGAAGTTGAACCCACATCGTCACACGAAGTTACGCAAGTGGTGGTGTGGTGTGATTAGAAGAGTATAAGTACGCAATGTTTTCTTCACGGACAAAAGCAATTTGAAAAAATACGCATAATAAAGCCACTGTGACTTTGTGAGGTAGAAATAAATACTTTCTTGTTGGAAATAAGAAGGAAAAAATAGGGATGGAGAAGAAGGATGGACCTTATGGCCATATTATGACATAAACAGATTGTGTGTATGAATTCGAAAATTTTGAATGAATGCAAGTTAAGAAGTGGAGGATGGGATAAACTAAAGTAAAGGTAGGATCTAAACGAACTCCATTCAAACTGAAGGATGCATTATGCACTACTATTCTTACAGAGTAAATTATAACTACTTCAGTGCATGAAATGTCTCTAAACTCTACTGTTGATTCGTATCTATTCAAATTTTGAAAATCAATAATATTTTTCTAGAATTATAACAACAATGAAGCTATTCTATTTTACACATTTGTTGCTGAACGTTCGAATTAATTCCAGTGGAACTATGCTATGAATGACAACATTATTATCCAAACCTCAGGGCAAGTACTATGAATGTCCATCAAATTCAGGGACACATCCCAACCCTATAAAAACAAATGACATAACTAATTTACAGCAACCCAGGTCAAATTAAAAACACAAACGTGTTCAATGAGGTAGCAGGCGTTACATTCTCAGCAAAATAACCAAGACTCTTCGTGCAATTTTCCTCTCTGCTAATTCTTAAACTCAACGGTATAGCATCTTACATTCCGTTAGAACAGCGGGATAACGACAGCAAACATGCAAACAAACAAATAAAGTTATGATCACGTATGTAAGCTTACACTTTGGACTATTGTGTAAATTAGGCTTGGATAACAGAACAGATTGTCAGGTTGAGTAAACTTCTGTGTAGTTATGATCTTCCTCATTCAGCAATTCAGCAAAGAGACGTCATGTTAATTTGACTTTTCACCTGACACTTCAACTTCAGTCAAAATATTGAATTAATATGCACACGCTCCTCTATATGCTTCTGTATGATAGTAGACACTCAAAGAAAAATCTAGTTGTCTCGTCAGAAGTCTCATCAGGCCTATGTCTCAAACCGTTGACCTGCATAATACTTAATAACTTTGTGTGACTTCTGAAATGTGCCTCAGAGAACTTGCAAATACGACAGAGTAAGTTTACTTTCTTCGAGGTTTAGTTACAAATTTAGAAAAATAGGTATTAAAAAATATTGTTATAACTCATGAGATACTTACTTGGCTCGGCTTTCAACGCAAGTGCATCCTTGCATACAAAAATAATGTAATCCCAGGAGAAACTCAATAACTTCGGTTTTGTGTTCCAAATTACGTATCAAAACTTCTTTAGATATTGATTGCATCGAACCCTTTTTTATCATGAAGTTATTCTCGTCATCCAAAAAGTCATCAAATCATCCATGTCAACTGTCAAGTCATAAAAATCTGCCTTACCTCATCTAATCCCCTAACCTATATGATGATGTTTGTTTAGGAAAAATCGATTTTGCTTCAAGTAGTCCTTCGTCAACCCACGCATGAATCTGTTTGTTTCATATAAGCACAGCTATAAACCTTTGGTGAAATTTGCGAAATACGCTGCCTCCTCTTGGAAAGGTAATTTATTCAAGCATAAAGTTTTATTGAGCAAATATAGGTAAGCAACATCGATCTCAATTCTTGATAAAAGTTAAGTTTCACAAGGTCGCTTTCACCGGCTCTCCACTTTTCTACAGTTTGGGTTAGGGGAACCGCAATCAATCCTAATTTCGCAATATACGTAAAATAGGTACCTATAACACTCAAGGCTATATAAGTACCTACCTAGGTATGGCTTGTGTATGATAGTTGTAGTGATCGTATTTAATTGGAAAAACACTAAAAGCCAATTTTAGAGGTAGTCATTTTGCCAGAATATAACTGTATGTCAAAAAATAAATCAAGCGATATTGCTCCTTATCATACATTAGAAATCCAATTTAGATCCCTACTCATTTCTTCAAATCGCAAATTGCTTCTTTTGTTACGTTCACGGAAACAAATGTCACATGCATTTTACTGGTTTAGCAAACACTGAGGTATTCATTCGTAGCTATTATAGATAGATACTTACCTTATAGGTATGGGAATAAGCATCATCATCAAATTCCACAAGTTTCCATGAATTTGGGAAGAAAGTGTAAAAATGCCAATTGGGCTGGATTTCTTGGAATGCTCGCTTCAGCATTCTACTAAAAGACAAGGTAAATATTGATGCCCTTGAAAAACAATTACTCAATATTAAAATACGTTACGTAAGACAGGTGTGACGTTGTCTAGGTCCAAAGATTTATATTTGTACTGTGAGAAATACGTAATTCCGTTTTCACCCGCACGTGTTTTGCACGGCAGTGGCTAACAGTTAAAGCAGATCGTTATCAACATTATCATGATCATCTTGCATGAGCTTCGTCATGAACGATTCAACTTCGAAGGAATCAGAAATCAGGTTGGTTTGTCGGATTGAAATCTTATGAAACTTTATGAAGATAAACAATGATGTTGTAAAGGAGTGCAAATATTTTCTGGATTCCTAACTCACGACTTTGTATTCTCGGTTATTTTTTCCTCGATTGTATTTTCTTTTGCAAATGCAAATTCTTCTTTTGCTGGCGTTCCCTGAGTCAGTTTGAGGAAACCGATAAAGCTATTGAAATTTTTCTGTTAGTTACGATCTAGGATTTGATAAAGAATAAGCTTATCGCCAGTTATCGCTCATCGCTTGTAAAAAATAGAAAAGCTTAATACTATTTGGTAAACGGCTCAAGTTTCCTGGTTTAACCTGATTGTGACTACTTGCTTAACTTAAAGCCAACTACAATGGCTGTGTCACTCTTCTAGTACACATACCTATTACATTCTACCACTTGAACGCTTAAAACTTAATTGCACCACGTTCCATTCAATTTTTTTAATCTGGTCATTATCATCATGCTGTAGTCATTTAGGAAATTTAAGAAGAAATTGCACTGCACTGTGCACTCTCCTGCTTTCGTTTAGATACAGATGCGTGAGCATACAGAAGTGGGCTTACATATAGGTATATGTAGGTATTACGTTGGCTTAAGAATTACTTCACATTTTTATGTGAGCCAAAAACTGTTGATGCTTTTTTACTTTAAGTAATCCTTTAATAGGGAAGCTTACTAGGTTTTTTCTATGACTCATATCAAGACAGAAATATGGATGATCAGCTTCATATAAGTTGCAACAATAATGCAGCTCGGTCTCGGTCATGTCAAATCTACTATGACATGAAGCCAACATAATCCTTAAATGTGGCTACGGCCACACTTCTGTCTAATATGATAGGGGCAGAATAAGAGGCTAATAGGAAATGGAAGGATTAATGAAATGAGTAGTGAGGCTGTTGTGAATGAAGTCAAATTCTGTACATAAGAATCTGTTGAGTTTAGTTGATGCTTCTCTAAAAGACAACTATAGGTATACGACGCACAGCTCAACTATGATTTTTGTGACTGCGTTTACGATGATCGTTGTTGGCGATGGTACGGATACGGAAGAGTAATAATCATAACAATAACGGAGGCATTAAGGGAAACAATTATTCAGAGCGAGTTTACAATAGGTTGAAGTGAAGTGCATCGTTGTATTAAACGTTCCTCATCCTCAAGTGGTCACGTCTCCACAATAACCACACACATAGACTCCATTGTCATGCATGTTATATATCTGTAATAAAATGATTGTAATTACAATGACGTACCTGTAAGTTATTTGAATTATAGCGTAATAATACATAATATTGAAATATTTGAGGAAAATTCAAATTTTGAATTTTTTAATCAGTGATTTTTCAGTGACTATGTAACTGATACTAATAAAACTTATACCATTAAAATCAAAAATTAAAATCCTTTCTTTTGATACCCCATTTGATATATCATGTTATTTGAAAAAAATATGACCTTTGACCTACGACCCCCTTGACGTTGTTCGATTGACCCCAAAAACAATAGGGTTCCTACTTTTTACCATATGTACCTCGGTGTTAAATTTGAAGTAAATCGGTTTACGCGTTTAGACGCTAGAGAATAAACAGACAGACAGACAGACAGACGGACAAGTGTCAAAGCCTATACATACCTTACAGGTACGTAATAATAATAACGACAAGAGCAAGAGAGAAAAGGATCGCCGAGCCGGTATATGAAGTATTAAGCTAGGTTATACACCAAATTCGTTTTGATTGCACAAAAGGAAACAAAATGAAATAATATTACGAGGAGAAAGGCTTAAGATTCAATACAATTTTGAGGTTCTGGTTTATGTTTTTCAAAAGTAAGCATTACGAAATGAGTATACCCTTGAGCTAAACCACAATTGACAATGGCTTTACTTGTTTTTTACTGTATGAAAGGATTAAGGATCAAGTTCAATGGAACAAAACAAAATACAGGTAAAACTCGATATAATGGCGGCTCAAGGGCGGAGATTTTTTGGCCATTATATCTATGTGGCCATTATAGCCATAGTCAAATACATGGGACTTTATGCAATACGGACAAGATTTTGTAGCCATAATAATCATGGTTTTATTACAAGGGTGGCCACTATATCGAGTTTTACCTGTAGAGATGATTTTGGACAGCATATCCACCTATATATGCTGGTGGCATTGCATTGTCATTTCATTCCTATTTGGACTTTAAGCTAATAGAAGAGGCTTGAGAACAGTGCATTTCAGAGAAATTATGTGTGACCGGTGAACAAGGAAGATATAGTCCTGAAAGATGTAGTTTGGAGTAGGTGAGGCGTGAATAAAAATGAAAAAATGGAGGTTGACACGAACCAAAACATAAACAAGGATTTGAATAGTAATAATTCATTTTTTTGTGGGAGCAACAAAACAACAGGCAAGAGAAATAGGATGGTTATGCGTGAATGAATTTGTTCAGTTCTAAATAACAAAGGCTGAATAAAAAAGTTTCACATTTTTTACCAGGTTACAGGGATAAGAAAGTCCGGTGGTGGTAGATAAAGAAACAACCCATGATCTTGGGAAGGAGGAAGCTCTGTTTTATGATTTGGAAACAATAAGAATAATAAATGGAAGAAGTTGCGGTATTTAACTATGAATTGTTAAGCAGATTATGGGTTAATACGCTTTGCACTGGTACGGCCACTTCTTCCTTCAACATTTTTATGATTCAGAAGCTCAACGAAATAATTTATTTCGCAACAGCATTTAAAACCTCGTTTGATGTAACTCATAAATAAACTATTAATTTCTCACAATTTTCATCAAATGAATCATATCACGATTATAAATGTCCCTTGCTATGTAAGAGTATTAATAATCTTCCCATTTTACAGATATACGGATTAAATTCCCATTTTAACGGTACCCTCAGCACTCATAAACTTGTTGATAAATGACCTCCCACACTTGTATCTTACATCATATCTTTTCAAAAACATGCATAAATGGTTGATGTCAAGCAGCGCTGCAGCGAATCTTATATGAAATCACAGAAGAGAACACGAAAAACGGGCCACCAAATTTTTTATCATATTTATGCCTTTTGTAGAGCAATTTATAATCTGCAAAATAAATAACTGCCGGATGTAGGTATATCTCCAGACTTAAGAAAACTTCTGACGTCTTTCTCTAAGCAAAAGGGTGTTAACACAAACAGCATTAAGCGCGAAGAACAATCATCATTACCGTCCTCATTTTGATTGTCCTATCTTTTTCATCCAAAGTGTTTCTCTCATCGCAGCCTACACCCTCCACTCCCAACCATAGATTCCGTGAAAGGGAAAAGGGGAGAAAGATGAGACGAGATTTATCATGCAAAGAAGAGAAAACGCCGCAATAATATATTCTATATATGAAATATGAGATGGATGAAGCTCCCAACAGAGCTCCCAGAATTTTCCTGATATCTTAGATGGAACTGGAGAAAGTAAAGTAGGTAGAAATCATCAGAGAAGGAGCGAGCTCCACATTTCGTTCTGCTCCGTATAACTGTCTAATGCATGCATGTTCCCAAGTTTATTTCGCAACTTGGGAAAGGGAGATGCTCTTCCTGGGTGAAAGTAAAATGCATAAATTGAGTATTCATTCCACCCACTCCCACCTTCCTGTACAGTATGGATATGGGTATAGCAGTTTCAAATATCTGTTTTTTTATACAAGTCCACCTCTTTGATGATACGGATGAAAACTAACGAGTAAAGAATATATTTATGGTGATGGCTCTCCGACTCTCACAGGACGACGATTGGGGGATGTCTCTGTGAAACAGTGAAAGTAAGAGTTTCATATGAGGTCGGTTGGTCGCAAGTGACGAAACTGGATTCTCAGTTCACATCACACACACTGCTCCGGTAACCAACCGTTGGCCCAGCTCTGCTTTGATATTAATACCTTGTCACTTTTCAAAGGACACTAAGCACCACCACAACTTCTAGTAGCAAAAAACATGGCATAGCGGCTCTCTTGCTGTTATTTCAGACGAACGTGAAGTAATGGGATGATCAAGTAGGCAACCTGTACACAGGCCAAAGCTTTTTACAAGAGCTGATGATGATGATGATATGATGACGGTGCGATGGTGTAATAGTCCCACGAAGAGCACTACCTCATTTTGAGAGAGATTTTCTATAAACTTTATACTAGAGTGTGGTAATATAAATCTGCCTTGATGCTTAAGGATATAGGCGAATAGCATGAGATGTGTAAAGGCTCCAGAAATTCCGAAATACCTTCCCACATTTCTGTGTATTGTATTTTATGCAGGGACTTCAAATTCTCATATTGCGAATAGTAATGGATCAAATCGCGAATTACTTGCTTGCTCCGTGCACGTAAACGATACAATAGTTTCGAGGAGCCATCATCATTATCCCAAATATGACATGGGTACGACTACCACCGATATTATGCATAAAATCCAAATAGATTTGAAATACATTTTGCTCCAAACTCAGCATCTTCTATTTTACGTTAAAAATGCTACAAGTTTCCATTTTCGCTGATTTGTTGCATTGCCACTTTATCGGGGATTCCCAATTCGTTTTCTTGGTTTTAGCAGGTTAGGATAGGTTATTCGCAAATATTGGAATGTCAGGTCTGTGTGCATCGTTCAAATTCAATTACATCAAATAGTCGTATAGTATTTCGCTTGGATTGAAATGAAATAGAAAAAAGAATATTGCATCCTGAAATATAATATTTTGAAATGTAATACAGATTTCAAATAATTTCTACCACTGAGCGTGTTTATAAATAATCTAGTAATTGGATATGTGAAGGAGAAAGCGAAACCAAATAATGAGCTATCTGACCTTGGACTAGATTTTGCAGGCAAAAATTAATTAGTTTGCGTAGGCAGAGGTGATATGACGCACTTGATTTATTCAAGTACAGAAGCCATATATGAAACTGAAAGTAAGACAAGTTTCAAAGCTTTAGTTTCCAGTTTCTCGCATATTCAGTTGGAAAAGTTTTTATTGAATAATTTGATATTTCAATAAAAGAAAAATTAATACACTTGCCTTAAAAAATCCAACTGTATGCCATAATAAGATGGAATTTGATTTTTCCATAAAATCATGCATAGTCAACACAGAGATATCAGTATACCGACTAAAAGTCAAATTTGAGCACACATTCCCAAGTTGAGAATCCGTAGATCACACTACAGAACTTCCGAAGTCGTATTATCATCAGTGCGTTATATGTCCGAAAAATTTCCTTTTACCACATATATGGCTACCTATATACTCATCGTCAGTGAGAATATTTTTTTTTCTTGTCCTGTCTCTGAAAAGAACTCTTTTCTTATTGCAAAACCTCTCTCACTTCTCTCAATGCAAAAATGTGAAGAAGCTTTATAGTCACTGGCACCAGCTGGTCTCCCAAGATGCAATATCCCATCTCGTTTTTTTTCTCGCCAGTTTTTCTCCAAGCTTTAAAATCCCTAAACGACAACAAAAAAACTCTCTTTGCTATTCCCGGGCAAGTAAGAGTTTAACAGGATTTTTAGGAGCTACTATTCTTGCGAAAAATCACAAATGTAAGTTTTTTCTCTCTACTTGGATCAAGAAACCAAAGGGTTATATTAGGCTAAAGTTCCTCACATTACTTCTGATT
>JAQGAG010001068.1:0-11344 GCA_034696835.1 Lepidocyrtus lignorum
AGGTTTAACTGGGGTGCATTTAAAGGCCTATTTTAAGACAACTTTATATTGTTTTAAGATTGCGTTATTTTTCTCCCTTATATTTTTATATGAACTTGTACACCGACTATAATTAAGTATGATGGTGGTTGAATTATTAATATGAAATGAAAATTAGCTCCTATCCATCCAGCCAATTTATCTCGTAAAATAATTTGATAGCACATGCTGTGATAGCTGTTGCCATGATAAAGAGAATGATCATGCGCGCGCGAAGCTAAATAAATGTTTTTATTGGGATTTAAAATATTTGTTAAATTTTTATATACTTCTTTAATTTACATACTTACCATTTCGAACAAACTAAAATTTGAGAATTTAGGTTTTTCAAGAAAATAAACTTAAAAAACTTAACAATTTTTTCTTAAACCTTTCAACTTATCCTTCACATAAAATTTACAAAGCTGGACAAACGAACCTATGTACTAATGTATAATATGTACAGATATGAACAGTTATTGACATTGATGTTGTGGAAGAAGTCAAACTAACTGAACTAATGAATTAAACTCATTTATTGAACCAAAACCTATCTTCCTTCCCCTCCCCCCCTAAAACCTTCCCCCTATTCCCTCAAACTTAATTTCGGAGCCGCCCTGCTTGATACTCCTCAAGTCCTTTTCTACTCCCCCAAACACTACTGTTCCACCCAGACCCCTGGTCACAATAAATACGAACAGTTTTCAACGACGGAATGAGCCTCCAAATGTTGGATTCGTAGAATTGATCAGGCTCGAGCATCTTGTAAAACTGGACATCCTCCTCCGCCTCATTCCTTCCATAGTAAGTCTCCTTAGGCGAGGGAAGGTGCACAGTTAGTTCTTGGAGGGCCTTGAATATTACTAAAAAGTCAAAGTATGGCGGGGCTCTTTTGCCACTGAAATCGAGAGTAAGTTTTTCCACTGATGAATTAATCAGATGACTGACGATGTCTTGTGTTTCGACAAAACAACGTTCAATTCGAACTTCTTCAAGTAAGTGGAAGTTGTTAAAGACATTCAGAAGTGTGGAAAGGTAGGTGGGTATAACAGGACCGTTGGATGAATGAGGGCCAACTATCTCCAGCTTTTTGAGAGGGGCAGTCAATAGAAGCAGTTCCCCCAAATGTTCATCACTGGATACTTCTCTCACTTGGAGTTTCGCAAGCTTGGGAAGCTCCAGCTGGCGTGGCAGCATTTGGCCAAGGATGACTTCCTCCACACTAATATCTTGGAGGTTGTTGGCATACTTTAAAATTAGCCTTTTAATGAATGAGTCGGGGAAAAAATCCCAATCGATACAGTTCCGGATTTCCAAAGTGTCCAATGTCGGAATTGGCGGTAGCGGATTTTCTCTCAGGAACCGGATGAAACTGTTTTTATTTCTTCCATCGTAAGAATTTAATATTGGAGTAGCTGCATTCCCACACATTATAAGCTTCCTTAAATTTGGAGTGTTCTTTATGGCCTGCTGAAAAAACTCGTATGAGTCCACCCAATCAAAACGCTCGACCAATCCCTCAAAGGTCTCCACGACTGGATCCTCCCAGTGAAAATTCAGTGTCCAAACGTGCTTTCCATAGTTGTACAACAACTCCAAAACCTGAGGAGGAGTTTGATAATTCGGATCTCTCTCCTGCAAATAGTTTTCTATCTCGACGCTTCTGGTGATGAATGGATTGCCTGAATGACCTTCAAAGGTCTTATTAAACCTGTAGAGTTCGATATCCGTATCAAAGTGATACCAGTTCTGCATATTCACATCATGACCACAAGTTTGATTCCAGAAAATGGGATTGGTGAGAATGCAATGGTCTATGTCGGCACGCCATTGCTTGCACATGCGTCGACAAGTAAACACACTTTTCTTGGAAGCCCAACCCCAAGGCATGAAGGGAAGAATCTAGAAATGGGGAATGGTAAAATAATTACAACTGGCAACATCCGGTTGTAATTCCTGTTGACATGCTTCGGTATGTATGCGATAATATCATGCTCTGATTTCTACCAGCTTAAACATCCAAATTGGCTTGCTCTTCGTTAGGATCCGGTCAAATAATGGGAAAGCTCTGCAACAATTAGTGCGGTCATCAGCCTCAGTTAGTGCGTTCAGGATCATTTCCCAAATCTGCAAGTACAATTAAAATCCGAATAGGCTTTTTATAAACTGAGACAACAAATGTTTCCAATTCTTCCCTTTACAACATTAAAAAACGTAAATCAAAAATTGTTGCGTAGGTGAACCAACTTCTTCCGGAAGATGAAGGTTGAATTTAATTACAGGCTTCAATGTCCTCTCAACGAGGCTCTTTTCGTCCATTTCTGCTGCGCTGATGGGAAGAACATCTATGGATGACTCCAAACTCATTTTCGTCTTCTTCTGATCCGAGTTAACTTTTATAGGAGAAAGCAAGTGTGGACAGTATTTAACGAAGTTCAAAATGGTTATGTCAATATCTTCATAATTTAATAGCTAATCGTAAGTCAAATTATCGATTACAAATCTATACCTGCTGACTGTCCTGATTCACGCGCGATATGATCAATGGCTTCCATAATTATTATTTTAAGCAAATCACAAAGTGTTTTACGCCCAAAACGATGAAGCTAGCTTGTATCCCGATATTAAAATGATGCTATTCTCTTTGACAAGAAATCTATTTAAACCTACATATCAATCTGACCAAAACGCTTTGATGTGCTAAAATCACTCATTAAATTAACTAATTTTGAAATATTCTATATACTAATACGTTCAATGAGATTTATTTAATTTAAAGAGTTCTATTGTTGTCCCTGCCCACTCGCTCAATGTCTAGCCAGTTTTAATTTATTGTTGGGGAAAATTACTGAAAAGCTTCTTTGAAATCTTCGATCTTGGGATTCATAGTTGAGAATGCTTTTGTTTTTGTGGAACCTTTACAGATTGGAATAATGCAAGGAGTTGAAGTGGATGCTTAAGATTGACTGCATCCCAAGTAATTTCGGTAGCATTCGACTTTTCCACCATGAAATGTGAGATGTGAACCAACTATCGAAATAGTTATCACGGCAACTGAGGACATATTGTCAATAAAACAAAAAACGCTTGCAACTATATCCAAAAAAAAGTTTTATACACGGTTAGTTTGCCATTTGCCGTGACATCGTATATATTATGGTGTCTTGATAACTGGTATTGTTGGTAACTTAAACGGCCGAGGTAACAATGTTGTTACTACATTTTAGATGATAAAAATATATATGAATGAAGAATGAATGTGGGAGAAGAAATGTCCATTTTTATTATATGCTTGTAGCGTGCATTTATTACGTAGATGAAAGCTAGTATAGTGTTACGATCAGTTGGGAAATCTGTCTGTCTGTCTGTCTGTCTGTCCGTACGCACGATAAGTTTAGAACGCGTGGACCAATTTTGTTTAAATTTGGCATGTAACTATATAGTACAGTTATTAGAAAGAACGGTATTGCTTTTGGAGGGAATCCGATCACTGGGGGGTCAGGGGTCAAGGTCATAATTTTTTTTAAATGACAAGGTATATTGAGTGAGGTATTAAAAGAAAGTATTTTAACTGTTGAGTTTAACAAGCTATGTCTAGTTTCTGTAGGTGTCATAGTCACTGAAAATCTCAATAATAGATTTCGTAATTTTAAACTTTTAATTTTTTTAAACAATAGTATTATTCCTATTATTTAGTAGTTGTGATTTCAGCTACGTCATTCTATTAATTATGATCAATTTATTTTACTGTGTTAGTTATGAGTGGAATTAAGAAATCATAATTCTCTTTCTGTTATTCTGGATCTGGATGTGTTTTTATGATAAGTACAAACAACTCAAGTGCTCACATAGTTGGGTTATCGCGAGTTAACTTGGAAGCACGACACAATGCAAGGGAGAGGTGAGGACAACTGAAGTCAGAAAGATTAGGCTTGGCCCACCTTTTTAATATGAATAAATGACGATTATGTTTGTATGTATGCCAATTTACGATATTTTTCAAATGGATTTTTTCTTCAAATATAATAATGTTCAAGTTCCAAGGGTCATGTGATGAAGGTCGTAAAAAAGTTTTCCCTTGAAATGGATTATTTCCGCCCCTTTGAAACATATCATTGTTGTAACAGGTGGATGCCATTTTCAGATTCTCTCTGCAACTTGAAATATGATATTGTGACAAGTGGATGCATCCTTTTTTCAGTATTTTTTTATGGTTTCATTGTTCTGACTAATCTATAACGAAACAATTAAGGTAATTAAAAAATGGAAGTTATTTATAAAATTCCCAGAACTCTTTTGAAAAAAAGACTACCTTTATTATGGTCTAGCTAATCCGTTGTAATTCAACTCAAATGCAGGGCTATAAATATCTATAAAAAATAGTAACTTTGGTCCTTTGTTTGTTAAGCTTACCCAAGAAATCCAGTGAGATTTCAGTCAAAGGCAATACACTGCTATGAATAGCAAAAAGGAACAATGCCCGTAACCTGTCGCTCGTTAGTTTAGACTGTGGATAAAATGAGATACATATTATGATGATGCGAGAAGGTAAAGGTTTTCTGATTTTGTTTTAGGGAAAAGGATAAATACGGTTTGATATGAGGTTGCTTTCAGAAAATGTTCCTGCATGAACTGTCTTCAGCTATCATTGTTGGCTGGACTTGGAGCGGGGTGGACAGGAAGAAGATATAGCTCCTGAAAAAAATAGGTGGAGTTGGACAACGGACATATAATATTTTAAGGTTAATTAACTTAAGTGATTTTAGTCGATCAAATCGTTTTTAACAGATTTAGAAATTTCTTTTCGAACAAAATAGCAACATTTTAATATTCGGACCGGGATCCAAGCTAGTTTCTTTTTGGGTGGGGCACTTTGAGATTTACTTTAAACAAGAATTATGGAAGCCAATGATAATATCGCGTCAGCACAGTTAGCAGGTATGTAATTGTACTCCAAATACTTTGAAGTAATTAATAAATTATGGAGATAAGAGACTAATTTTGAACTCCATTAAATACTATTTTATAGTACTAATTTCGACATATTATGCCGCCAAACTAAAAAAGATGAGAATAGATAAGGGAGACCTTGCTCAAATGCTCCCATGCCAGTTGCAACTTCCCAGGCTTACGAACCTCCAAATTGGAAAAGTGTGCAATGATGAAGACTTGCAGAAACTGTTTCTGCTGACTGCCCCTCTCAAAGAGTTGGGGATTGGCGGCCCTAATTGGTACTGCGGTTCTCCACCCATCAACCTTTCCACCCTTCTTAACATCTTCTACGGATTCCCCTCACTTGAAAAAGTTGAAATTCAACATTGTTTTGTGGACACACAAGTGGACGTCATTTATCGAGTTAATTTTTCAGTGCGGAAACTTACTCTCAATTTGCGGGTTAAGGAAGGACATGGACCGACATCCTTTAACTTTTTACAAGTATTTAAGACCCTCGAAGAACTCGATGTGACCCTGGAGTCGCCTAAGGAGGCTTATCTTGGAAGGAATGAGGGGGAGGGGGAGCTCCAGTTTTACAAAATGATGGAGACGGGGCAACTCTATGAATCCAATATTTGGGCTCTCATCCCGTCTCTGAAAACCGTTGATATTGAATTTGGCGGGGACTGTATGGGTGCTGTTGAAGGGAGTAGAAAAGACTTTGAGGCGTATCAAGCCATTCAGCTCCAAGAGTAAACTTGGGAGAGTTGGGGGGGGGGGGGATTTCGGTTGACAATTGTACAATCATTTTTACTTGTTCCACTGCATGATTCACTGTATGAATTATATAATCATTATCATTAATTATTCATTCAGTTGATTATCTGATATAGTAAATTCTAACTGGTTGGAAATCAATGTTTTAATTTAATTAAGTTCTTTTTGCTGTAAAACTTACATCTTCAAATGTAATTCTGTATAAATTTAAGGAATAAATAGTTCAACATTTGGTTTTCATAAATAGTTTTGGTTCAGGATTCATCCCGTTTCCAGCACCAATTGTCCTCTCCTTGTCCTTTTTGGCATTGTACAAGTGGATGAGTTCCTCGCCGATTTGGAAAGTACTGGAAATTAAATTCAGCATCCATGCCATAATACGACGGCATCCATCCCAGAGCCTATGGCCGACCATTTCCCCTAGTTGTACTTGGATTTAGTTAATGCTCCGAAATGTTCCATGGAATTACATTAACGACACAATACAAGTGAATATAGGCTCCTTTTTACATGCTCAGAGTAGCATTCTATTAGCTATATTTTGGATTTTTTATTCTGTTTACAGCAATTGTTTGGTACAAATCGAAGCAAGCTAGAATTTTATATTTGCCATACAATCTATGAAGGGACTACGACCAATTGTAAGTTAGGAAACGGACTTGAGCGCTATGCAGGAGCTCGATGTGGAGACCAACGCGCCGACTGGGATACCTCCATAGTAGTTCGCGATCATTCCTGAGGCCGAGCTGGGTTTGGCTGTCATGAATGATATCCCTCCCTTCCCCCGGAACAAATATTCAGCCATTAATTTATCTCATTGGAAGAACATCTTGACATCAAAATGAGACTGACATGATCAATGCAACGATCAAACAGAGTCATCGTACCTGTTGTTTTACATGCTGAGTTGTCTTTGGCGATGACACAAATCCTCTCGTTTTTTGCCCCGTCCGTCAAATCGTTACAGTTATCCACCTCGCAACAATAAATCATGGTGGCGTTGTCGCCGGCGCACTCCTCATCCTTAGCGCACCCTCCCATTCAAGTCGGGTCCATCGGTCCCCCTTACACTTCGGTTCGGCTTCGTCCTCAGCAAACTTATCCGCAACTGCAGCAGCGACCCTCCACTTCTTGCACTCCTTAAAACCATAAAAAATATCCAGGACAATTAGAATTAGCCCATCGCTCAAACAACACCTCCACCCCCAAACTCCCAATTTTAACCCCCTCCAATCAAACATTCCCAAAAATGATATTTAAACTTTTTCAGACTTACCCAGTGCTAATGCTTAAGCTGAAGGCATCCCACCCACCGGCACTTATCAACCCCACCAACAGGAAAACCTTGAAATTTTGCACCAAAAATGGTCTTCTCGCAGTCTTCCTAAAGTTTAGCCAGCCCAAGAAACTGCCGCTTCTTCCGAATGGGGGTCGTCGAAGGTCTCACCGAAAGACTAACAGCACAGTGGGAGACATACTGACCTTGATACGAGAGCCTGTTTCAAATCCACCCAAAAGCAAAATAAATAGGCAGTCTCAGTCTGGATTTGTTGACGAGTCTCCTTCAAATATTTCCAGTTTCCAATGTCACCTAATCAAATAGTCTCATTGTCACTTTATGAAATAGCTCCTTGGAATTTGGAAATGCCAAATAGGCGTTTCTACATTTCAAAAAACGCATGTCAAAAAATCACCGCCCTTTTTTCCCACTTCTATTTATTATTATTTAATTGTTAGTCTTTATTATCACGAGTCCACTCTACGTTGTCCGAATCTGCACAGCAAATTCCTTAAACTCGCCAATAAATCCAATCCCGCACAATAACGCAAGCAATGCTAACAATTGCCAGTAACAGCAACCGCTGAGATGCTCACCGGCTCCACCGATCCCAACCTTCGCTCCTTCATTTCCCTCGTCCAAGATCCTTCACTAAATAAAGCAGTAAAAATATTTACAAAATGATTCTCATCCTGTTTTTCCCCCTCCGGTAATCCGGAAACCGGAAAACATTCTTTTTTTTGTACAGCCACGTTCGCTTTTCTCAGTTTTTTTATTACATGCTCCATGCGAAGCGACACGCTTTCTAAACAGGTAATAAATATTATCAAGGGTATATAAGTGATCAACTTATTTGTCTTGTAAAATATTGCGAGTGCTCCTTCTCATGTGTTCCTCAAAACCAATTGGATTTATCAAGATTTAAAAAAAACTGGGAATGCCATATGACTGGAAATCCTATTAGGAAAATCTACGAAGATCAAACACCTATTTAAATGCATGGAATACGAGTATAGGACTCCCTCATCTTTCTGTGCACTCGTTCAGAGCACAGTTAACATTGATACCTGAAGATGGATGATGCAAAACTGGTAACTCAAAACGACATAAAAAAGTATTTTACCTTTTCCTGTAAAAGTAAACTAGATACGCTTACTATTAGCTAATATGAAATGGAAATTACTTTCCATCCGTCCGGCCCATTTTTCTTCGTAAATTTGTTTGATATCACAATTGCTCTTACTATATGGTATCGCCAATTCATAATAATGTCAAGTGTTTTATTGAAAAAGTTGGAGTGACGCGGAGCTAAAAAACTTACGTTTTACATGAAAATAAGCTTACAGAACTCGGCCATCTCTTTTCAATTCTTTCCACTTGCCCTTGAAATAAAATTTAACCTACTGGACAGTCGACTGACTTATGTATAATATATACAGTTATTGATGTGAAATCTCTCAATCTTTATTTTGGAGCCTACGGGCTTGATACTTCTCAAATTCTTTTCTATTCCCCCGAACCCTTCCCCTCAACTTATGTTCACAATGAATATCCACGGTTTTCAAAGACGGAATGATCCTCCAAATATTCGATTCGTAGCGTTGATCAGTCTCCAGCATCTTGTAAAACTGGACCCCCCCCTCCCCCTCCTCCCTTCCGAGGTACGTTCCCCTAGGTGACTCAAGGCACACAGTAAGTTCTTCGAGTTTCTTGAAATTTTGTAAAAAGTTAAAGCATGTCGAAGCTCCGTTCCCCCCGATTTTGCGGAGAGTAAGTTTTCGCACTGATGAATTAATTAGATGTGTGACGTCGACGTCCACCTGCGTTTCCACGAAGCAACGTACAATTTCAACTTCTTCAAGTAACTCGAATCTCTGGAAGACCTCAAGTAAGATGGCAAGGTTGATGGGTGAACCAGGTCTGGGTATAATAGGGCCCCAGATCTCCAACTTTTTGAGAGGGGCGGTCAACATAAGCATTTTCTTCAAGTGCTGGTCACCAGATACTTTTTCTACTTGGAGGTACGCTAGCTTGGGAAGTTGCACTTGGTCTTGTAGCATTTGACCAAGGATTAAATCTTCCACAGTAATCTCCTGTAAATTAGTGGCATACGTTAAAATTAACATTTTAATGAATGAGTCGGGGAAAAAATTCGCACCAAGTGAGTTCCGGATTTCCAAAGTGTCCAATGTGGGGATAAGCGGTAATGGATTTTCTCGCAGGCTCAGAAGAAAACTGTGTTCATCCCGTCCATCGTTAGAATAAAGTACTATTGTGTCCATATTTCCACGCATGATAAGCTTCTTCAAGTTTGGGGTGTTTGTAAGAACCCGTTGAAAAAATTCGTATAAGTCCACCCAATCAAAAAGCTGGTGAATTCCTTGAAGGATCTCCACGACAGGATACTCCCAGTGAAAATTTAGTGTCGAAATGTGCTTTCCATAGTTGGAAAACAGCGCCAAAGCCTTCAGCGGGATCTCATAATTCGGATTTTGCAGATAGTTTTTTATCCCGACGGTCTTGGTAAGGAATGGATTGCCTGAATGACCTTCGAAGGTCTGGGTAAAACTGTCGAGCTTTTCCTCTGAATCAAACAAATACCAGTTCTTCATGTTCACAGGACGACCACAAGTTACATACCAGAAAGCGGGATTGGTGAGGATGCCGCGATCTATGTCCACGCACCATTGTTGGCATATGCGACGACAGGTCAGTACACTCTGCTTATCAGCCCAACTCCGTGGCATGAGAGGAAGGATCTGCAAATGAATAATGGAAAAAGAATTACAAACAGCAGCATCCGGTTTCCGTTCCAGTTGGTCGTCTTCGGAATGTATGCAATGCCATGTTCTGATTTGTACCTGCTTAAACATCCAAACTGGTTTGCTCTTCGTTAGGATCCGATCAAATAATGGAAAAGCTCTGCAGCAGTTTGTTCGGTCATCAGCCTCAGTTAGGTTGTTTAGGATTAGCTCCCAAACCTGCAAATATGAAGAAAATCTGAAGTGCCTTCAATCCTTCCCTTTACAAAATCAAAAACTGTTAAGTAGATGAACCAACTTCTTCGGGAAGATGAAAGTCGAATTTAATTGACCTATTCTCAACGGGCTTCAATGCCTTTTCAACGTGGCTTTCGTCGATTTCTGTTTCGCTGATGGGGAGAACGTCTGTGGATGACTCCAAACTCATTTTTATCTTCTTCGAATCCGGGTTAACTTTTTGGAGGAGAAGGCAAGTCACAAAAAAAATTTATATTAAACACAAAGTAGGTATATATGAGCACATCTCCATAATTTAAAAAAATCGTTCAACCTTAAATTATCTAGGTATTCCAATTACGTACCGGATGAAGGGATTTCTCCAATGGCATCCCTAATTGTTTTTTAAAAATCAAATCCCGAAGAGTTATACCACATTCAAAACTTCCTTGGATCCCAATATTGCAATGCTTCCGGCTAATTTAAAAAGTGATCTAAATCGGATAGAAACGCTTACATGGGCTAAAACGCGCTAGAAAATGAACAACTTCTAACAACATTTACAATTTTCAGAATATTTTTTCGATTTGCAGCCTCTTCAATGAAATTCCAGTCTCAAAATAGAATAAAAATACTAATCAATAATCAATTAAAGGATCTATCTTAACTTTGAAATCTATGCTCAAAATGCAATTTTAATTTCAGCAGTTCTATCCTCTTCATGTCGACTCACTCAGAGTCTAGCCAACAATGATACAAAATTGAATGGCGTACCAACACTAACTCAAGCCGGCACAAAACCGCTTTTAACCTTATTTCCATAAATCAGAAAACTCATGTCCCCCTACAGTAAAAACTAAAGAAGGAGGGGAACCTTGGCATTGTTGCTATTTTCTATTTATAGCACACTGCATTGAAGTGAGATTACCAAGGATTACCTATGACAATGTTCTTTCTTTAAAAAAAGATTTTGTGGAATTTTACAAAAGTTGTCCATTTTGGACTAGTTTAAGGATTATTTAGAACAATGGAAGCATCAAAAATTACCAAGAAAAAGCTCCATGCACTTGTTAGAACATGGTATATATTTCAATGGTCATGCCATCAAACACGGGCCTCGATGGCACTTTTGTAGTATGTGTAGTTTGACAGGTCACCAAAATAATAATAAGCAGTTCAGCTTATAGTTAGATAGCTAGCTAGAAGGGATGACCTGTTTGAAGAAAACCGACTGGACTGAAATGTTTTAAACAATGATGCAACTTCATTTATAAACCAGCTTATTTATTTATTTGTTACATCTGAGACACCCCCGAAGGGTAAGTTACGTCCAGCCCTTCCTATTAGATATTTATGA
>JAQGAG010001069.1:0-11343 GCA_034696835.1 Lepidocyrtus lignorum
GTGACTCCAAGTCCATACAGCTACACTGGTGACACACCAAACATTCCGAACTTGAAGCGATTCTATCTCTTCTCTGAGAACTTCCCACTGCAGGAATCGAGATTCACCTGGAGCTGGCCATCGTTGCGGGAAGTTGCTTTGGTTTATATGAATATTGAATCAATGGCAATTCCGAACCTGTTCAGAGCCCTCAGTGGTCTTCAGGGATTGCGTAAACTACTCGTGTCTATGGGGGAAACTGAAGGGCCTATGGTGAAGTTGGATGGGCCAACGATGAAATCCTTATCCTTGGAATTGCCCCATCTCGAGGATTTCTCGTTGGGAGTGTGCCGAATGAATCTGAAGACGATTGACTTCATCTTACCCATGAGCTCCTTGAAGGTACTTCACGTCACTTATGTCAAGCGTGTTTCCAGCGTACATGAAGAGAAGAAGGTGGAAGGCTGTAAATTTGCAACTGGTTTCTCAAAATCTACTTCAACTCCAGGAAGCACATCAGCGGATCCTAAGTCGACGTCAGGAGAAGTCATCCAGTTTGGAGATTACACCAATCGGCTGTACGAGTCCAATATCTGGGAAGTATTTCCGGAACTGAGGAAGGTCACTATCGTCATTGTGAAAGCGTACAGGAAGCAAGGTGACGACTTTGACGACTTGGGAAAACCGGACCAGGTCAAGCAAAGAATTTACACTCGGGAAGGACTAAAACGGTACTCCAGTCAGGAAGGGAATGATGACGGGAGCGTAAGCATGGCTGTGAATTTAACGTATTGAATAACGATTATCTTGATTTGGCTAAGAATTGATTTTTATTTCTTAATATTGAAAAAAAAACTGATACCTTGAAGTAAATTAATTTGGACTTCTGCTTTTGCACTAGACTTACAAGTTAGTACTTTATACATTAAATATAAAGACGACAGCTATATAATTCTTACGTACAATTACTACTTTTACAAATATTAATATTAATTATAATTACTTTCATTTTACTTGTGTGATTTCAGTTTTAAATGTCATTATTGTTATTAAACTGTCAAAACAGTTATTGAAATTTAAAAGTTATTGGCTATATTAAAACATCTTTTTCAATTAAGTCGTCTTCTACTCACATTAATTCTACATCAATACATAAATCCATCCTGATGGAATACCATGATTAAAAGTAAATAAAGAATTGTAAAACTTCAGAAAACTAGGCTTTAATTATACTAATTCTTTAGCAATCCCTTCTAAGAAAAATTGCCATATGAAAAATGAAAACTTCGACGCCGAAAAAAAATATTTGTATTGTAAAACTTAAGGCATGATGAAAAAACATGAAACATGAACAAAATCCTTCCCCTATCTCAATAACCTAAGGCTAACGCCTGGTTAATAAAACTATAATACGTGCAAACAAGCTAAATTAATTCTATAATGCTGAGGAAAAGAAATTCTGACCCGACCTTCTTAATAACTTGCGTTTCACCTAAAGGTCGCAAGTTGATAATCGGAAGTGACTACTACCACGATACCGATGCATATAAAATATCTGAAGACTTCATTTTTTCCCGTCATCGCAATTGATTTCCGTCTGAAGTATTTGGTTAGTTTTAAGCTTTTTAGTGGCAAGCAATAAAATATTTAAACCTCATTTTCATTATTTAGAACTGTTGGCACCATAATCATAATCATGTTTTCATCGACGTGACTGTCCATCAAAAGCAATATATGTAACTTTACGTCAACATTTTCATTCCCACCTACTTATCGCAGAACAGCCCAACTTCATTATTACTAGACGGAAGTTTATAATTAATGACCACTATAACTATATAACGGTCATATATATATATAAGTGTAAAGTATATCAGAGATGTCTGCAAATTGTATGTAGAGTGAGCAATGGGTTTCATAGACACATATTTATCTCATATTTCTTTAAAAAATATTAACTAAACTAGACATTGCTACAGGCGTCCGAAACGGGAAGCTCTTATTTAAATTTGTCGGAAGTGACGTACACTTGGCTGTTTGGCGTCAAACGATAGACCAAAAATTTAGCATTGTTTTGACCCAAAAGATCTGTAAGAATCATGTTGGGTCCTACCATCTCCCTTACCAAGCTTCACCTTCGAATACTGGATAAATTCTTCCTAAGTCCGCACGAATGGTCTCCCGACAACACTTACCCAAATGTATTGACCTCGAAGCGGAAACGCATTGGGTACGAAATCAGTCTCGTCATACATGCCATATATGGGATGACTATGCTGGTCAAATATTTCTATGCTTTGGACAGCTTAGAAATGGCTGAGAAAGTGATGGCCTTGCTATTTATGATTGCTATTTTCGGAGATCTTACCTGCAGATTGAGTTTTCACTCGAATGAAAAGGCCGGAGTTCCGGAAATAGTTGTTGCATTCCTCCTCTTTGAAAAGAAGAATGAAACGGGTATAAGAACAAGAACAAAAATACATATCAGATTGTATTATATTAATTGGGCTGAAATTGAGAATTCACACAATTATTTTTCGAAAATGTTTTTAACAAACGCAATATGTATAATTTTTATAATTGCAGTAGTGAACATGACCAACAGCCGTTACATATGGGTGACGAAACTCCTTCAAAAGATTGGAATCCTAACTAGTTTCACCTTTCCGGCATTCTTCGGGGCCCTCTTCATTGCCAAACCTTGCATGCCACCCAGCATGGGCTTCGTCCTTCTCAAATGGAATGGACACTGTCTTGTCAATAATACTTGTGGATGGCTCCAACTTCTCCGGTTAATAGCTCTGTTGATTGATATCCAAGCGTGGTTCGTCTTCTACACAACGGGCGCGTTCACCATTTTCAGCTGCGTCTTCGTTCCAATGGAATGTTTGGCCTTGTATTTAAAAGCGGCGAGGATGATGCTCTTGCGAAGACGGGAGGAAGTGGCTTATCGAGGATTTCACTTCTACCGACAAATTCAACTTTTGGCCAAAATTTACAATGAGGCTTATCAAGGAATTGTGATTCCTATCGTGATGTTTATCGTCTGGTGTGCTTTGATTGTCAGCTTATATGCTTGTGTGAAGTTACATGCGTACATTCCCATGCCTGGGTTTGCGTTGTTTCCCTGCTTGTTTATTGATTCCCTCGTCATAATATTCATAATTAGGGTTGCGGCTGGGGTCTTGGAAAATTCCGAGAAGTGGATGCAAGTCACAAGACTTAATAGAGGAGGGGGAAGAAGGTCCTTAGAAAAGAGGGTCATGAGGTCAATGAGGGAGGTCAAAGTGATGTTCGGAGCTACCAATTTCGTGGACCATCACACTCCTTTTAATCTAGCAAATCATGCGTTGAGCAGTTGTGTAAGTTTGATGTTGCTGACGTAAATATAAGCAATATTATATAGGTATGTATGTATCGCGGAAAGGGGTTGATGAAATACCTAATTGTTTTGATAATTTTTAGTTACAATATTTACTTGTCTTAAGTGCAATGTAGCCTACGATTATTGTTAGGCCAGGCCATGTTAGTGCATACATTTGTAATGGAGCTACATAATTGAAGATGGAACATTGGTTAGTTAAATATATTAAAAATCTCAATATTGGAACAAAACACAACGCGTGACTTTTTGTTGCGTCTTCCATTTGAGGTTTTTAAATGTCCATCGCGTCGCCATTCTATGAATAATTTAATGTTTCACAACGGCACACGATTTGTTCCAACACAAGTTATTTAAATTTGTTCGCAAAAGTAGAAATAATTTTGTTTGTCGCATAACACAATGTATATTCCCTATTGGGGCATCGTGAGAAATAAAATTGATTCTCCTACAACGGTGTGGTTTCAGATAAAGTTCGTGTTGAATTAATAAATGTATAAATCATTATCTTAAATCGTTCATAATATCGGATATCTTTTGCGTGGATAGTTGGATCAATCCATGAGAAGAACAATTCCGCAATAGTCAATAAGTTGTATTGACGCCTGACAGATATTGACAGAAAATCCCTTTTTTAAATACAATTTTAACGCATAAACAAACTTCTTCGAGTCTACCAATTCCCTGTAAATGCTTTTTTAAGGGGCTAAGTAAGACGGAGAAATTTGCTCAGCGATCTTGCTCGGAGGGAGAAACTATTATGAGGCTTTGATAGTACCCATGTCCATCATCTATACCTAACGTAGACAAATTTTTAAGATGGTGGATCAAGTTGCCGTCTATGAAATCTGTCCACGAATCAAAATCTGTGTTATGATATGACATCTACAGTTATAAAATTCCAATTGTATTCGAATAAACCCGCATCGTATTTATTGCCATACAACTTAAGTAAATTTTTCAACCGCATTTTAACAAATTTTATAGAACATTTTATGATACTAATAAGAAAATTATATGAAAATATGACATTCCTATGGAATATTTTTTCTTATATTTGCATCGCTGGAATGATATTCTAAAACGTAACATTCCATTCACTTTTCATTCATAAAATTAGTGTGCTCAACACAATTCAAAATCAATTCCCTACCATTAGACGGAATTTCTCGTGTTGACTAACAAGAAAAATGTTCTCTGCAAGCAAAACTTCAGCATTGCGGGACCCCGCCCTTTATCCATTTTATGAAAGGGTCCAACCCCAATCGCAATCGGTTGGCAGGATCTGATGAAACGTCCAAATGTGTGACATCGCATACAACTTCCGTGACAATTCAAACCAATCCGAAACTTCCCCGAAATCCCGTTTGACTCGGTAATCGACCTACTTCCAATGTCCAAAACAGTTAGGCAAAATCCCATATTAAGCAAATAAAATGTGAGAATACCAATCAAAGCAAGTTTGCTAAGAAGCCCTTGAAGCAGTATGAAGGCGTAGAGGAGGGAAATGGAAACCAAACTTCCGGCAAGTTGGACTAACGGGAAGGACTCAATTAGAAAGCAGCCGTTTAATATGATTGACACTATTTGAGCTTCCCTGTATGATTTTATAAGTATTTGAAATTCCCAGCAACGGATGTCCTCTCCAATCCCACTAATCATGGATGACTTCAATTTTCTTAGCTTTGAGTGTAAGAAATTTAGAGAAATTAATATAAGATTAGCATGAACCGAGCCAAATACCGTACATGGGAAAGTCAACATGAATTCCAAAATGAAAATAAGACTTCGCGTTGGAATCCCAACTGCACCGTTCAACCCGGATATCACGTTATAAATGGGATGGAGGCCGGGATAAAATGCAGATATGAGGGAAGTTCCAAAGCAGCCTATCGCTATTAGATCCATGGGTAAGCTTATCAGTAGAAAACGAAGCAATGATGAGGATTCCTCCTTTTTAAAATTTCTCTTCGACTTCTGGAATCCGATTTTGTTCACGCGGAATATGGAATTTAATAAGTGTGAGTTTTTCTGTTGGTTTCTATGCACGGAATGGAAGTTAACTGCTGGAGCGATCCGGATAATAAATAAAAATCCGAGGAAACTGGCCTGGCTTACGAAATCTTGGAATGTTTTCCTTTCACTGGTGCCGGACTTGAGGGAGTAAGCATTTCAACGAAGGACAGGAGAGACGAGAGGTAGCACAAGAAGATCCATGCTTGGTGTGTTTTTCTATGGCCTTTCGATACCCCCACATGAGTTCCATTGCTTCACACAATTCACACAACTGCCGTTGAGCAGTTGTGTGAATTTGATGTTGCTTTCATAAATATATACCTATTATAAGTATTAGAATTGCAAAGATTCGTGTGTTAAGTAGCTAATTAGTGTGAGGATACTGGTCTTCACTGAATAATGTAAGAATTTCATTTCCGTGTCTATAGAAATAAGTTTCCGCATGTCAATTCGTAGGTTTTTACCTACAAATTTATTCCATATGAACGTTTCATTATGGATGTTCCTAAAATCGGGTAAGTATAGTATATATACCTATATCTAGGAGGTTCCCTGTATTTACCTGATTTTGTATAACGGAAACCTTTTTGCTGTTAGTTAAATCTAAATGTATCTTTAAGTTGCATGTACATACCTAGGTATATCAACTGGAAGAGGATACACCCATATTACTTGCCTTGCCCATTTAAGCTTGCCATTATGTATTACTTCTATATGAAGTCATAAATTGTTTCATAACTCTGCATGTTTTATGTTGAAATGTAATAGATCCTAATTAAATAAGAATTCTATCGAAGTACTAACGTGTCATTTTATCTAGATTATATCAACGAAATCAATTCAATATATTATTTATTACCTAGTTTGTAGGATATAACAGCAGCAATTAACTGAAGCGTTGCATTTCAATGTCCGCTCCAGTATGTAATTTTATTTTGCGTCAATGCCAACACGCCCAAACATCGTAATAAAATATTTTCTTCCTTAAACCACCTAAGATTTTAATTTGATTTACTAACATTTACGGAACAATAATAATATCACAATTGTTTTTGCTGTTGCTTGTGATCGAGTTGATGATGAATATCAATCATTTTTATCAAATAAATTGATTGTAATAAAACAACGAAGCTGTAAGTTATATGAACCACAAATTATGTAAATTATCATGAATGATACTCATAATTATACGAATTGTTATTACTACATTATTTTAATCCGCAAACAAAATGCAATCTTTTGATTTTCTGCATGATGACATGGGGTCATATGCAAATGATGATCTTGAACTTTAGAAAATTGGTCCACGCGTTTAGACGCTAGCGTGGATACGGACAGACGTCCGAGGGTGAATCTATACCACGCTTACAGCTTCGTAATAATATAAGACATTAAATTACCCACGCCACGTTTAAACTCCATGTTTTAATTCAGATAGATGAAAATAAATTGTTAATAAGAGTAGGTGTGAAGGAAGTAAAGCGGTGATTGGGAAATTTCGGTAAATTCAAATCCCTCTTTTGTTATTACGATTTCAAACATCAATAAGCTATTTACCTCAACTGTAAAATATTTTACAAGACAGTGTGTAGGTATAACGAGTCGAGGACAATTTTTTGCTATGCAAATTCATCCCCGCCCAGCCCTTTGCACCTCAGAACTTCGCCTTATTTGTTTCTTGACATCTGCACAATTTTCGCGTTATCAATACCTTCGAAATGCAATTTTTAGCAACGGAAAAACTGATCCGCCAGTCAGTACGTTAAATAAGTGACAGACAAGTTATAGCGAGGTAAATTGATCAAGGTATAAGATAAAAAAAATATTGTCATTCGATCAAATATTTATGGCGATTTATCAAAATTTTATAAGTAGGGTAGTCAAAGGTCAGAGTTCAATTTTGGTTTGGTCGATAGTCACAAAAAAAGGATCATGTACTTTTTTGGCTCCGTCTCTTGCATATTTCTCAATGTCTTGCATTAGTTTGATATTTGCATGATCATTATTGTGTTCTTATATGGGCAAAATCCGATGGCCAGAAAGGGGTCGACGTTTAGATTCTATGTGTAAAACATGTCATGTCGAACTTTTCGTTTATTCAGAATTAAAAGACTTCAACTTAACCTAATAAAGGATTGCGATACGACAATAAATCCATTTCTTCAAATTAATCTAAACAGATTGGATAGGAAAAGAGGGCGGCCCCCCGACTTTCACTGTAGAAGATTAACAAAATTTAATTGACAGATTGAAACAAGAAATGTTTGCTTTGCAGACTTTTATGAGTGGAAATAATGGATTTGAAATTCATTATTTGGCGCAAATATTGCATAGCGAATATTTTGTTCCTGCGAAGAAGTTAATATGGCGAGGTTTTTGGTACTTGATGTGCCCTTCAAAGTCTGAGTTGGGGCATTTTGCAGAGACTTGGAAAAAAATTGCTCATACTTGTCCTGACATTTTTTGCAACGAGAAATTCTTATCATGTATGGAATGTTAAAGCGGTTTTTTTTCTTTAGAGACCTTTGTTACTGGGATCCGGTATTGCGAGGAAAACTAAGCAATCTAATATAATTCTAAACAATAGCAACCTAAGTATAAATTATTTTAACATTCGGAGATATATTTAAACTAGGTTAGTGGGTCGTGTGAGCAGAAGCTGATAGATTCTTATAGAATAGTCGTGTTAGAAGAACTTTTGTTTCAACAGAAGATTGCGTGGGTTGCAAAGCTGACGGAACATCATGTAGGTCTCAGTGACATTGTCTGGTAGAATATTTGTGGAGATTGTCCATTAAAGATAATTTAAATTCACCAAAACTCAGGTCCCCGCCCATCCTGGCATCATCAATTTCATATTAAGTTCGATTGAATGGAGGGAATCCAGAAATTTTCACAGTGAAACATGATATATTGGATATATGGTCATATAATCAGAACTCATGGCTGATATTAAATAAAATAACTTTTCAGTACTCTAGCTTTCAAAACCTCACTGGTGTGATCCGTGTGAACCTTCACATTGGTTTCTTCTTACGAAGATAAAACACAATCAAAGAGCCTACATTTAAATGGTTGGATCTCGGAATTTTGTTATCCATAAGACAAATAAATGGTATAAATTTAGTAATTAATATTGTTTTGATATTGGATTAATATTGGAGATATATTGAAATCGTTAAAAGGAGGGAATTGTTGGAGGCCTGACATAGTTTACATGAAAACTCACAGAGTTTAATAACCATAATTTATAAATTTCCAGACACAACCAACCAGCTTCAGTTCAACACCCGTCAATTTGAACAACACGTTGAAGCCAAAACGTTGACTTTTATTTTGATTTTAATTTTTGTCACCTTCAAAGTCGGAATTAGAGTACTGCTAAATCTTTGAAATTGTGCACTCTTGTCTTGACATTTTAGGCCCAATAGTAAATCATTTTAGCGCTGACCTGAAGTCATGTTAAGTACAACAATTTCTCTCACCAAACGTCACCTTCGAATCCTAGATAAGTTTTCCCTTTGTCCATATGAATGGCCCCCCAGTAATGACTACCCAAATGTGGTGACCTCAAAATGGAAACGCATTTGGTACAAAGTCAGTCTCGTCATCCATGCCATGTATGGGATGACAATGCTGCTCAAATACATCTACACTTTGGACACCTTGGAACTAACCGAAAAGATAATGGCTTTGCTATTTTTAGTCGGCATTTTCACAACACTTGTTTTCAGGTTAAATTTTCACTCACAGGAAAAAACATCAGTTCCGGAGATCATAGCTGGCATTCTCCTCTTCGAAAATAAAAACGGAGGGGGTAGGAAATTAAATCGTTTTCCAATTAATTAATTACATGAATTTAAATACATCTCCGCATAATGCAATTTTTTAAAATTAATTTCAGTGTTGGATAACGGAAATACCCGTTACGTTTCCGGAACGACAATACTTCAAAAGATCGGGATCTTTACCAGTTTTGCGGGACCTCTGTTCACTGGAGCACTGGTCATTGCCAACCCATGCATGTCACCAAGCATGGGGTTCCTCCTTCTAAGATGGAATGGACACTGCCTTGTCAACAATACTTGTGGATGGCTCCAGCTTCTCCGGATAATGGCTCTGTTGATCGATATCTGGGTGTGGTTCATCGTTTACGCAACTGGGCCGTTCACCATCTTCAGCTGTATCTTTGTTCCCATCCAAAGTTTGGCCCTGTATTTGATAGCCGCCCGGAGGATGCTCTTGAGGAGGGATGAGGAATTAGCATTTCATTTCTACCGACAGATTCAGCTTTTAGCGAAAATGTACAATGAGTTGTATCAGGGATCGGTCATCCCGGCAATAATGGCTGGCGATTGGTGTGTCATTGTATGCACCCTATACGCATGTATCAAATTACACCATTCCATTCCCATGCCTGGGTTTACCATATTCCCATTCATGCTTGTTGACGCTCTTTGTGTGATCTTCATAATCAGGGCTGCTGCTGGGGTCTGGGCGAATTCGAGGAAGTACTTGCAAGTCGCAAGGCTTAATGGAAGAGGTGGAAGGAGGTCGTTAAACAAGAAGGTTGTGAGGTCAATGAGGGGGGTGAGGGTGATGGTTGGAGCTACCAATTTCGTGGATCATCTCACTCCCTTTAATCTGACGAATCATGCGCTGAGCAGTTGTGTGAATTTGATGTTGCTTTCATAGATGTCTAAAAACAGCATTGCATAGTTTTCTAACTGGTGTAAAAAATAGTGCTAGGATACTGCCTAATTGTAAGAATTTCAATTCCGTACACCTATAGAAATAGATTTCCGTCATGGGAATTCGCAGGTTTGACCCTACAAATTTATTCGACACGAACATTTTATATTTCATTATATGATATAGGGCAAAAAAGCACTTACGATTAGGTATATATCTAACATACATAAGAGTTTACCTGTATTTACGATAATTTGTATAATAGAGATCTGGAAAATATTTGGTGTTAGTTCAATCTAAATATTGTTTCTGTAAGTTGCATAATATATCCAATGGAAGACGACACATCGGAGTTAATACACATTGTAAAATTAAATTTAATACATACTACTCAGGAAGTCTATGGCAATATGTACTGTGTGCGTGCCATAATTTAAGTTATTTGAATGTATTACAACGAAATCAATTCAACATATAATTACTTTATTACATAGTTTGATTGAAATAGGTAACTATAACAATTAACTCAAGCTTTTAAATTTAGGGTCCGATTCCAGCATGCAATTCTGACTTTATCGATGTCAACATGCCTCAGCAAAACTTTTAAAAATGTTTTAAAATGCAAAGACTGCTGTCCCACGTTTTGTTTTCGATTCTGGGTAAAAAAAATGGATTTTGACGCCTCATTTTTTTTATAAATATTATGCGGAAACATACGCAAGTTTGCGCCCGGTTTTACAACAGTGAGACCTTTTTATCCTATCTGACAACCCACTCATTAAATTGTATTCCAATAATATCAAATTCTTACATAGGTATACCTATAGATATAAAAATGGGTACTTATCTTAGAATAAAATTTGAAAATTCGATAAGAGAACACAATTTGAGGATATAATTTGATTTAAGTAACATTAATTAACTGAAATTTAGCTGTTGGGCATATCGAATCGTACATGTAAGAAAAGTAGTTACATTTTTTCACTTGGCAACAATTTTCGCAAAGCTAAAGCGAAAGGTTAAAGGTTATGGTTGCTCCTTGTTCAAACAGCAGTATTGATTTGGCGTGCATTTAGTAGTAATTAAATATTTATCCCTCATTTCTCTCTCTCTCTCTCTGTTATTACGTATCTGTAAGGTATGTATTGGTTTTGGCGCATGTGCGTCTGCCCTTCTGTCCTCATGCAAAATTTCTCCTAAAAATAAATTGATCATAATTAATAGAATAACGTAGCTGAAATCAAAACTACTAAATAGTAGGAATGATACTGGAC
>JAQGAG010001070.1:0-11341 GCA_034696835.1 Lepidocyrtus lignorum
ACCCCAGATAGTTCAATGTTCACTACTCCAATCCAAAACGAGTGGTCGAACCTTCTAACATACGAGCGACCTTAACAATACAACATGACAATTATTCCCGATTCCCAATGAAAAACAACAATCAATGTTGGAAATAACCGTTTTTTATAAAGGAGGAAAAATTGCTAGAAAAAAACTTGCGGTGATGTTTGTTTCTATTTAGTACGGTAATAAAATGGAAAGGGTGTAATTCTGTATCATTCATCGAGTCACTCATTGCTTATTGTCTTTTCCTCAAAATTGGATTGGAATGATGATGATTTTCAGCAAAGCATTCTACCGACGCGACGACGACAATGTTTACTGCCTGACTTCCCTCAATGCTAAGTTGATTGAACGAAAATGAACTTTACTACTTGAATCGGCTCTCATATACAAAAAAAAGCAGCCATGTTGGCTACGTATATAAACATTTGAATGGGGGTAAAGATAGAAAGAAAAGGGGAAATAGGAATTCCACTTGTGACTGGAGCTCCAGCAACCCGCTCACAATCATGAGACGATGAGATGACAGAAGATTGCAAAGAATAGGAGAAAAAACGGGGGAAGGAATCCATTTGAACATTAGATTCAGCAATTATTCCAGGCTATACGTTATTTATAGCTTTGGAGAGAGGAGCAAAAAAAGAGTACACACTTTTTGTCGGCACAAATAATCATCGCAAATTGTGTTTGCTCAAGGAGGAATGTGTAGGGACGAATATTGCATTGTATTCGATGGAATGGAATTTACAGTGTAGAGTTGCTTGTTTATTTTGGATACAGTGGTCCATATGCTTTTCCTGGAGAGGAAGGAGCGCGAGTGCTAACTCTCTCATCTCGGAAGAAACTTCCTCTAATGGACTTGAACGTTGTTGGGGCTTCCTTGCTATTTATATTTGCACCTCGTCTATCCTTATTCTGTAACGGTTTGCTTATCCTTTTGTTTACCAGGGAAAATCCTCCTTTCTTTTTAGAGGGGATACTTGAGTGACCTTTTAGGAGAGGAGCGAAAAATGTGAAGGGAAGGGAGGAAGCATGCAAACATTGGGTAATGTCATTAATTCTTGAGTAAAAAGTATGGAGAGTGAAAGTGTAATAATGTTAACTGTGTGTCATGAACATGAACGGTGGGTAGGGGTAGGAGAGATGCGGTCAGTGGTAATTTTTCCATTTGATGTCAATGAACAGCTTAGGTGTCAGCATATTATGGAAAGTTTTGTTGTGAAGAGGATGAAGTATTTTGGGTTTGAATATTAAGGTAGGTTCTACCTGTTAGCCCTCACTGACAGTTGCAACTTACTGCAATATTTAATGATCACACAGAGATTTCCTGTGATGCGGATACATGCTAGAATGGCTTTTGGAAAACATTGGCGTTATGGTGAGAGAAATTAATGACTACATACTGCACATGGGTATGGAAAGTGTTTGGGATCGTGACAAGTTAGAGAGGGTAATCAAATCGATGTAGTTTATTTGTGGATTAGCTGTATAATTCATAGCAAGACCATCATCAGCTTTAGACGTTTCGTCGATCTATAACAAATGAAACTAAGAAGCATAGAAATAATTTTTGAAGGACAGTGCAATCAGACAGTTAAAATTTTAATTGGCACTTTTGCAAATCAAATATAGTATGGAATCCGGATGAGGCTCTATGTAGTAACAACAGTGGATAAAATCGGATGGAAAATTTCAAGTTAGTGACTTGGTTTGATACAACCAGATCTGATGCTAAACATTCCATATTTACGAATAAAGGTTGAGTGTCAGTATAACCAACTAATCGTAAGTTTGCAAGTGCCATTTATTATTTAAAAATACAATTAACCAGTGCCCTTTTAAATGCGAAAAGAAAGTCTAAGAATACGGTAAAATGCTTAAAATCTGTTAAAAAACAAAAAAAAACGGACCTATTTATGTACACTTATACAAAAAATCGTCTTTGCTTTAACCATGTTCAACAACTAGTTGTTGCAAGCCCTTGATTTACGAACAAAGAATGTTTTCATTTCCTCCATAATACTATTATTTTACTATTCTGGAGAAAAAAACAAAAACAAATTTCCTCCTCCAAAATCTTATTGCACACTACTAGTTTGTTTGTATCCCTTTTATCCTCGCAAATCAATCCCAAAGGAATACAATATTTATGATAATATTCTACATGAATTCAGCACTCCATACCCATTTTTTTCTTCCGAATCTCTAGCATAAGCATAAATAACGAGATTCACTCACTTACACCCAGCGTGAAATCTGTTTTGTTAGGGTAAATAAGCCCACAACAAAAGAAAACGGGAAGAAAAATGGAGAGAAGCCTCTTGAGTCCTGTCTATGGTCTGGTACTTCTTCACTGCAGGAAAAAAAAGATCAGCAGCAACAATACCCCCATTGTAATAATATCTCTACACAGTAGCAAGTAGTTTTTTACAACTGTTTTTGGAGCCTTTTTCGCTATTCTTCACTTTATTGCCAGCATATTTTATTTTTGCTTATGATTCTGCCCATGCATCCATGTGTCTACGACTATTTGATGAAGTTGGATAAGAGATTATTGCTTTTTAGTTCTGTGTCTCTCATTCACTCTCCCAACTTCATTTCTCTCCTATACCATGGCACACAGTGAGGCTCAAGGCTTCATATCAAATTCTATTAGGGAGAAACGGAAAGGACGACAGCAAAACAGTAGTAATGTTCGTAGTAAAAACATGACATAACATATTATTATGGTGACATGACAGCTTTTGCAATATAATGTAATAATACAATCTAACTAGCATTTTAGTAACTTATTTGCTCCCACTCATATAACATCCCAGTCTGGCTCCAACTTTTACTTTGGATGCTGCGCTCTCTCCCAAAACACAGCAGTAGGTATGAACAGTGGGAGAAAGGGAGACCGCATCAACATCAAAACATGAGCAAAAAAGGCAACAAACTAGGTACTTATTGCTAGCATAAGTACATTCATAAAGGCAACGGCACGACAATCCACTCCCTATCGCAAACTGGCAGGGAAAGGCGGAAGCGAGAAAAAAAATTTCCAGGGCAAAAAAAAAATCCGCATCGCATATCCCCAGCGCAAATTAGGGGAGCCACCTTCGTACGTTATAAACTTCTCGTCAAATATGGTTTCTGACAAAGGGATCAACAACATTATCATCATCATCGTTGTCCTCGTGTCGTATTTACGTGCGAAATGGGAGAAAGCTCTGTAAGTGAACACCAAACCACAAACTTCCCACCCACCTTATATCTCTCATCCCTTATATTTTGCTAAAATCACACACAAAATGTTCAAAGTAAAATTTTTATGTAGGTAAAGAGTGAAAACCTTGTTTATGATGAAATTGTTGACATTGGCGGTTTTTCCTTTCTCTGGAATTTTTTAAGGTGATCTTCGTGTTAGATGATGTCGATCCCATGCGAGCACCTTGTACATAACAAATATTATACAAATCGTTCCATCTCGCATCATCGTCATCAACATAGGCTTCACAGCCAGCATCTCTTCCCAGGTCTCGGTTTTTCACATATTGTGTTGCATTATTTATTTATGTATATTATTATGAGTAGAAGAAAGGCACGGGAAAAGATTATGATCGTAATATAATATCTCCCCCATATTGGATTTTTCACACACGTGTGCTGCTCATCATCCCATCAAGTCAAGACAAAAGCCAGACGAGAAGTGAAGCCACACGGCTTCGGCAGTGTGACTATGACCCTTTCAAATATTTATGAATGCATAAGCTTACAGGTTGTTTTAAAAATAAAAATTCTTGGAACTCTCGTTCCTGTCAGGAGTGAAGAGAATGGGGATGATCATGAACATGATCATGAATCCTGATCATGACTATGCAGAATATTAGATGGGCTTGCAGATAACTCCTGGGAAAAAACTGGCTTATCCAAAGATAGGCTCATTTTGCAGGCAAAAAACTACAAATGATCATGATTATTATCTTGCATGCCATGCCATCCCAGGATTCCCGTCATATACAGATATGTTAGGGATCGATCCACCGGATACAATAATAGGAAGGATAAAATTTTGTTATTTCGGTTAGCTTTTTGGTTGGATTTTTTCTCTTCTGTTTTCTCTAAAACAACTAATGTACATAGGTAATATATTCTTATATGTTCAACTTGTCCTGATATTATTTTAGGGATATTTGTGCATCCGCCCGGTAGTCAACGTCGACAGGCTCATTTTCCCTCTTTGGCTTCATCAGTCTTATCCCCATCTTCATCCTTTCTAGGTTCTTCCTGCTCTGTCGTCTTGGAACATGTAGTTTGTGTTGATGGACTGTTCTATTTTTGTGGAAGGGTTTTCGGTTTGCTGTTCCGGTTTGGCTTAAGACTGATTGCCAGTGAGGGAAGTTGAGGACGAACTTGGGAAGAAGAGTCATTTCCTCTTTTCTACATTGTTATTATATTTTTGTTTTGTTATCATCCTCATCATCATTATAGCCCGTCCATGCTCCATTTTTTGTTGCCTTTTCCATTGTAATTGTTAGATACTTTTCCACAAAAAGAAATATGTTGCAGATTGAGAATATCGATGATGATGAGTTTGTGCATAGACGTGAAAAAATCTAAAGGTAGAAATGACAAAAAATGAAAAGAACACAAAAGATTGTTATTTTTAGTAAGCACAAAAATACTTCCCATTCGAATTTTTTTGGCAATAGGACTCACACAATCACAATCTAGAGACGACAATGCTTTATATTTAGCATTTTTTCATTTTATCATCACAGTCATTTGTAAAAGTTTATTTTTAAAATTACGCCACTCATCATGTTCCCTGTCATCACATCACATACATATCCTGTACCCAATGAACAGTGGAGAGGATTGATATGACATGTATTTAGGTACAAGTTTCAGTATCACTGGATCCTACGGCGAGCCTGACAGAACATTGCTTGCAATTTTTTTGTACCTTAGATCCAACATTGTATGTCAATGACCCCTTTGATTTCAGCATTGGTGCAGTACCAAAAATAATATTTCTGTGATGCGGCAGCTTTTTTTTTATAAAAATGCATCTACAATAATCTACATATATGGTTATAGTTGTATAAACTGTAGTTTATGATTAGTTTGGCATGCTGGGCCCCAGAGCAAGGACAAAAACTCGGTTTAATAAAGAATTCCTATTGTCTCATCATAAAAGAACAAACGGAAAAAAGTATGATCGTGATGATGATAAACTCGTTATAAAAACTACGCTTGCACAATAATATTTCATTGTTATTATTATTACATTAGAGGGGAAAACTTTTTTTCTATTGAAGAAAAATTTGACGATAGAAACTTTTTCTGTGGAATGAATGACTATAGTCGTCACAATCATCATCAACATGTCATAAGGAGTCCTCACCTTACTTTAGCTCATTTCATTTTTCCTTAAATATCTCTCGTAATTTGTCCCGCATTCCAGAGATACTACCTATTGGAAAAATGGGAGATGAGAAATGTCAAAAATGTTTACCTGGTCGTTTCCCATTCGCATTGAAAAAAAGTTGGAGGAGTCCACTTGTCATATAATGGAAATTGTTATTGTCTTTTCAAAAGATCGCGGACCATTTCACTTTGAATATTTTTTGAAATTTAAAGCGAAAATGCCAATGTCGATGATGACGATGATGATAACCAAAGATTTTAAACTTTTTTCAAGTACCTTACAATACGCAACTCCCACACCATGGAAAGTACACATCAGCACTTATTTTCCATTGACAAACTTATTCCATCTATCTAAGCATCCTCCTCGGAAGTTGACACCACTTAAGTACCAGCTTTTTCACTTCATTCCCGACAAGTTTCCCATTTTTCTCCACTAACCACCCAAGAAAAGGGAGTTTTACTGGGATCAGTCGAGAGGGGCTAGATGATCATATGCTAAGGCTCTGGATGCTCACTCATCTCTCAAAACTTTTCATTCCTTTTGGATGGATCGACGTATTGAGGGTAAACATTTCAAGTTTTTTCACAGCAGCACCCCCGAAAAAAGTGCGGTTATCATCATCCGATCTATTGTAAGTTCCAACTTGTAGTACCAAGTACATCAAGTGCTCAGACGCGAGTATGAAAACAGACTGAAAAAAACTCTGAATGATATAATAATACCAATGGCACGGTTGACTAGGTTGAATAGCTGCTATTCCTATACCCAATTGTTGGATGTGCCTGTTGGGGAAACAAGGGAAAAAACTGATGGAAATGTGAAGAGGAAGACTCCCCCGCGTTGAAAGGAAAGACCAAGTCCTTCCTGTTCATATGGATGGATGAGATGACTGTTGCAAGTTGCAATACAACTAAAGTTGGAGTTTGGAGTGCAGAAGAAGCGAAAAGTAAACGAAAAAGTACCTATACCTATTTTACTTTCTATTAGTGTTACCATATTCCATTTGAACGGATACTTTTTTTGCTCTATCTGAACTTGACTCAAAGTCACATTTTTTCATGGGGATCTTCGAATGTGACTGTTGGTGAAGTATGATTGTGCCCGTGTGTGTGCCAGGAGCACTTACTCCACTCGACGCTTTCATTCACTCGAGTCGTTTGGTTCGTGCTCCGTCATCGTCACTTGCTTCCTTCTTTAAAAAGTGTGATTGTGATTATGATGTCTATGTCTATACGGAATGGAAAAGGTACATGTTGCATTTTCCATGAGTTGTGATGTGATCCTCTGTCTCAATATATCGATGAAGTTCATATATTTGTTGGGAGTGTATACACATGAGAGAAGAAAAATTTCCCTGTCTATTTTCTCCAAATGTCAAAGAGTGAGGTTGGGAAAGGGGGAAGTGAAGAAATTCAAAGGAGAAGAGAAAGTTGATTTTCACCAACTTTTTCCTCGTTGCTCTCCCCCTTTTTTCTAAATTTGGTTGATGGTTTCTACATTTGATAGAATTGCATTGAGGTGAGGGGGGAAATGGAAAATAGAAAGTGTGGATGGAGACATTTGGTACGATGTCAGGGCTAAACCGTTTTTGGGGAGATTATCATGCACGAAATGTTGCGCCGCTTATCTCTTTATAACTACAGGTTTTATCAAATAAAAAAATTACTTTAAGACGTCAATAATTACTACTAAAATCTTACTGGCTTGCATAAATGTCCGAATTATCTATATCTATTCAGCCAGCAAAAAATTATTGATTATGATTTCTCGACAAAAGTTTCAACCCAACACAAAACTAGAAAGAGTGGTGATGCATTTCCAACTAAAAAATATATTTGTCCCATATAAACTGTCATCTTCCAAAGAAACTCACTTTCCCCTCCAGCATCCCCCGCAATATTTCATCTCATCCATTCCCAACTCCCCATATATGTGCCACCATCCACACAAGCGTGTGAATTATAGGGAGATAAAATCCTGCAAAAATTGGGAAAACATTGAATTTGTATTTATACATTATAGCCCATTTATCTTTTCCCTTTACAAATGGGGCCTCTCTCGCCTCCCTCACGTAACCGTGAGGAAGATGAGGATAGGGACTCGGAATCCGGGTTACGACTACCACGACACATATATCTCCTCACTCCGTGCACTTCTTCGTATTATATTACCATCAGAGGCCCAGTTTAGCTTGGAAGCCTACTCCTAACACGATAAATAAAATGCTCCCCAACAGCAGTAATTCCTTTTCTTGGACAGTCAACAATCTGAAAGGCAGGAAAATGTACTACTGTCTCACTAAAAGTCCCCTGACGACTAGCGACTCCGACGACAAGAGTACCAGCTCACAAGATACAGTTTAGCCTATATGTGATATCTTTTGATCACAAATTTGCGAGAATATATCCCTCGCCCTTTTTTGCATAACTCAAAAACTACACATAAACTACAAGGAATATCACCCTCACGTAGCTCGTTAGGTGGTCGTATGAGGATGGAAAGGGAGAACACTCCAGACACATGCTCACACATCAACGCTCCTGTTTCCATCTCTTCCCCTCCTCCATCCTCCATCCAAATCTTCCCGTTTTTCAATGTACGGGCTTCTCACACTGTGATTTATCGTTTGCAATCTTCTCGTCAAAAGAAACCAATTACAGAAACCAAGCACAACTTTTTATGCATACATGGAGGACAGATACATACCTCAAGAAAAAAGAAAGGAGTGAAAAGACCCAACACATGAATGAGGATCCCAGGTCCTAACAAGCTCCCATTCTTGCTCTTTTTCTTCTCCTTTTCTCCTAGAATACTGGCTAAGAGTGGGTGCGTGTGTCCTACTGCCACTCAACCGGCTGAATAATGTGCACACGGTGTGTAAGAAAATTACACTAGTACTTTCTCCCTTTTTTCTAACTCTGGCTGTGAGAGCCCAGTGAAATGAAATGAGATCATACTTGTTTTTATGGTGTATTACGTACTTATGCACCTCGTTCCTCCTGATGGCTTCCCGAGATAAGAGAAAGTGTTTGCTTTCGACATTTCGTTTTCTTTTTGTGTGAAAGAAAAAGTGGGATAATGTTGTGGCATTTTACCCTGTCTATTTAGCTAACAACAAAAACAAACCACAGTGCAACACAAATGTGCTTATGGAGTGGGGGCCCTAAGTATACCGCAAACAACGGTAGTAAAACACCTCGTTTTACAGGGATATCACTGAGAGTGGATGGGTATCATGGAGGAAGTTGGGTGGGAGTTAGCTGAGGATTTTTTTTAGCTCCTGAACCTTAAGCAGAGAGGATCTGGATCTAATAAATTGATGATAAATTAAACTCGTATTTTCCTCTAGATATATCTTGTTGACAGGGAGGGAAATAGGACACCGCCATGTCACATAGTTATGTTATATAGGTATCTAATGGGATGGGAATTGGTACAAGAGGGCAGAATGAAAATGAGGCGATTCATCACAAACAGTGTAAAGTGGAATGTGAACTTATTGAAGAATTAGACCTGAGTGTAGTCCCATTTTTCAACAAAATTAGTATCAACTGGGGTTTGACATGATTGATAACAGCCTTGGGAGTTGGAATTAAATTCGTTAAATTACGCCCAGGGACAAAAAAATATATTATTTTTGTAGTTGATATTGGAATGGCAAGACACTAATTATTTTTACGTGGCCCAAAACTACCCTTTTAATTTTATTAAAAACAAAAAAATATCATCCATAAACATACTTTATTGTTCATTCCCATACACAAATTGTAATTTACTGGAATAATGTCCATTTCCAAGTTTGGAGAGGCCAAGACAATGCAGTGAAAACAAGCTAAACGCACTTCACCTCTTTCTTCCCCTAGTCAAACTAGTAAAAGAAAAGGGGAAAGCTCTCCATCTTCTTTCTGTCCATTTAAGCGTAGTAAAAATTAATTTAATTGAGCACTTTCCTCCACACACAACTCCAAACATAAGAAAGGAGGGCTTCTACCAAACTATTTGAGAATTTAACAAGTTGCGAGAACAAGATACAGTAATGAAATGGTAGTATTAAGAGAGACTCAACTATCTACTTATTATATTAAGTAGAAATACTTACGTTACATTCCCAAAAACTACCAAGAAAAAAATCCAAAGTCTCCAAAGAATGGGCTAAGAAACGCTACCATACAAAACGGCACTAGCTATGCACGCCATGATATCACCGCCACTCACTTTCTCATCCGGTTTGCCCCAGTCCATTCCCCTTTAAATAAAGAATGGTTACTTTCACTTTTCTCCTGTGCAAAAAAAAACTTTCTGAGAAAAAAAACGTGAAGAAAGCTATCGCTACCATAACTTATGTGCCTAAGAGAAACTAAAGCAAATAAAAAACCCGTTCGCATGATGATGATCACGATCACGATGATTTTACCCCCTTCTTTACACGTCTTTTACGTAAGGAGGAAGATACGTGCAGATACTTAGCTAAGAAAATAACATCCTCCTAGGTTCCATTGCTGCCTCTTTCATTTTGGATTTATTACGAGGAAAGGGATTTTTTCATTGCAAAATGAGAGAGAGAGTAAGTACTCATCAAGTCGGAGTTATACAAGTAACAATGAATCTATCCACTTATACGTTTTTAAAAGTGCCTTTAAAGGAATTAAAAGGATGGGAGCTGCACCCATGAGCACGAAATTTGGAAGTAGCCGTAACACTATTATTGCCTCCCTCATCGCCATTACTAAGCTACCACCACCTACCAAAAAGATAATCCTTCTCTGTTGTTGATGACAGGAAAGGATGGATTATGGGATGAATGTAATAGTATGAAATTGTGTTTTACTTTGGTTCTCCCTTCTCTCTCTCTCTCTGGTTATGTTATGGATATGGATACTTTTCTCAGATTCTCGGACTCGGAGTAAGAAAACCATGTACACGCACCAAAAGAGCAAATTACGTGCGTTAATATAAATATGGAGGAGTTTAGCTTCAGTAGTTCAAGTAGGGAAGAAGAAATATTTCTTCTCCGTACATGAAATGCACGTTCCACTTACTTGCTTTTTGCTCTTACGCGGTGAATGTTTCGTACGTGAAGGATGGTTAGTCTTCTCCTTTTGCTCTTGTTTTCCAAGAATTTTCTTTCCTCTTCCGCTAACATTTCCACCCACCAGTATGAACGGCAATAAGCTAAGCGTTCTGTCCATAAAATGTGTAGTTAAAACGATTTTCAGCATCGCTGCCACTGATAACACACATATATCCACCTAATAATAATACTTAAGTTATGTATTTAGGCTCCTCCAACGGAAATCTGTATAGGTAGATATGTGCTGGACCACTTTCTCCTCTCCTCCTCCTATAATAAATCCACACTACTAAACCATATTTAAGGGAATCTCAAACCTTGTAAAAAACACGGTGTAATTTTCATTATGGCAAATTGCTTATCGTAATCGCTGTTTCTGCTACACTTCGCCTGGGAAAACATATCCAACGCAATATTCAACCCATCCTCTTCCCCCACTCGAGGAGGAAGGAAGGAGGGCTGAGATAGTTTAACCGTTCTGCTCTGCTTTCCAGTGATCCAAAGAAGCTTCCTTGTTTTTCCTCTAGATTATTGTAATACTTCACGGGTAAAATAGAGCTATAGCGGTGCGTTGTATTATGTCGTGCATATCATAAGTTTTCTTGTGCACAGTTCAGTTGAGTGAGAAAGCGGAAAGTTTGGAGGAAGGGCGAAGCCTGGCTGTTTTCCTTTTGTTTTAAGCGTTGAGAGCCGAATACGATGTTTTCCTTTGAGAAGAACATTAAAAACTAGCATATTGTGCTCAAGATGAAATTATTACGTAGCTGAAAGCTAGTATAGCGATCGATTTGGCGTCCGTCCGTCTGTCTGTCTGTCTGTCTGTCTGTCTG
>JAQGAG010001071.1:0-11335 GCA_034696835.1 Lepidocyrtus lignorum
CAAAATGCTAACTTTAGAAGAGAAGCGAATTTTGAAATTCTGCTTGCTGGACTAGGTTGATTTTGTTATTAGCTCTATCAGGTATGGGCAAATATCATACTTTTTTACGTATAAATGGGTCAAAGGTCAGGACAAACATTAGTTTTAACCATAACTTTAGATCCACTGAGAAATTTTCAATTCTGATTTCGCCAATAGATAGGTGTGGACTGAAGCTCGTATGAGTTTGAAGATGGACAGTATTAAATAATCAGAAACAGGTCAAACTACGCTTCAAAGTATGTCTTTAGGGTGGCTCGTCGTTTATTTATACTTTAAAATGATGATATAAATGGGAAGCCATGTAGGCAATTTTAAATTTTAAGCGTTATCGTCATCAATATAAAATTCATAATATAGCAATAACAGCAATAACTAGTGCGGTATATTTTTGCTTTGGTTGCAGTGCATTTTTAATCTCCTCATCAATTACTAATTATCAGAAATGCGAGCATTTTATCAGTTTTTTATGACAATGTGTGAGTTTAAGTGAGTACAACAGTACAAGTTAAATGTTTTAACGGCTTTTTTGATTATGAAAGGCTCTACTTTTGGATGAAATGTTTTTTGAAGATCTAGAAACGAGAATTAGCGTTTATCTAAAAGATTGACACTCCAGTTTTCAAAATGACACTATTTTTTACTTGTTTCGGTTTAACCTTTTAGTCGTGCAATTATGCCTGTCGTTATCCTTGCATTCAAAAGTATATTTCTTTCTGTTAAAAAACGAAGTTGAGGTTTACGCGACCAAGTTTTAGAGTTTTTTTCAGTCATTCCATGACTTGCCATGCTAATGTCATACATTTGCTACAAAAAGCATCGTCAGTATGGCAATCTTTCTCCAGTACGCCAGTAAGTGTTTGCTTACAAATCCTGCTCTATTATTTCACCATGGAGATTAAAATTATGCTAAATTAATTGCATTAACATTAGTTTTTGATCTGTTGAAGTCAATTATGCTCGTCTCACTCTGCCCCATATAATTTGCAAAACCACACGTCAATATGTCATGTTATGTCAGTGTGGCTTTTGTTAAAAATTACACTAGAAACTTCACACAATCATTAGCAAAATAAATCTGAAAGACAAATTAGGTAATTACTTTTCCATAGTTTTTATTCGTCTGCAATATATCGATCTTCTTTCCAAAACGCACAAATATATTCACATAATAATATAATAATCGTATCAATAGTCATAATAATAATAATATACTCTTCTCATTTCTCTCACTACAACTTACTCAATAGCCAAATAATTGTTAGTGATGATCTTCTCCTAAATCCTAGTTAAGTGGTAGATAGTTGAAAGTGTGTACTTAAGTATAGTTCATGATTGATTTGATTCACTTTTCATTTTTGAACTTCAAACTTTACTCCTCCAAAATCCCTCCCAAAACAACAAGAAATAATCGCGTAATCTTAATTATATAGTTTTAAATTGGTTTAAGTTAAGTATATTTTGTGGAGTTTAAACTAGAACTAGCAAAAGTGAAACGCTCACAGTCGTCTCACATTCCCCTCAACTTTACAATTAACAAAGTGTGTTTAAACTTACTTTGCTCGCATACTTTCGACTATTTACAAAAAAAAATACTACAAAGTGTTAATAAAATTATGATGACAATATTTTCTTTTCACATTTTACTCCTCACATATCCGTTACATCAAAAACGGAACGAGGATTTTATTCGGGCGTTGAGATAAAATGGGAAATAATATAGCTTCATTTGTAACCGGGCACACTTAACTTTCAAGATTGATTAATGATAATATATAAATCTCGTTTAACTATGGCATATTATATTATTATAATAAATTGTAATATACTTTCACTCACATAGATAGCATAACATATTTAACAGTAACATTTATATATTTCTCTGAAAAATTATCAATTATCAACTAAAAAGTTCCGTTAGATTAACAACTGTACAACCTTAATGGAGTCCTAAAAACCACAGGAATATATATTAAAATTGTTTACATGATAGTTTAATGTAATAGTGTAATATTAATTAACATAGACCTTGTTCTGTTCTACACATAGTTTAAAGTAAAAGAATGTCTAATTTATAATAGTAGCAACTATAATAGTTCGCTTGTCAGAATCTGAAAATATGTGAGGGAGGCAAGTAAAAATTATCTGTACAACTGGTGCAGGGAATAAGGAAAGACGGGGTGGGTGCAGATCATGTACAGCCCCACCACATTCGTTTGGATGTGGTTTAATTCACTTCATCTCTTACTAGATCCAACCAGGTCTGTTAAATCCCAAGCTGGAATGTGGGTGGGCATATGGGGCGGGATATCCCGAGGGATGGGACAAAAGTCCCATCACATGTGGACTCCCTTGGAAAAGCTGTTGATAAGGATCCAGGCCTCTCGCGGACTGGGAATGAGCCGCAAAAGGCTGAGAGCTGACAGACTGATGAGCTTGATAGGGAGAAGGGTGGCTGCCTGGGAGGAATGGGTAGGGAGTGATCGGAGGAGTTGGTACTCCACCTGCTGTGGTCCTTGCAGCGGCAGAGAATGAAGAGTGATGGGGAAAATGGCTGGCGGAACTAGCTGTTGGATAAAAATCTGATGCTCGGTGGGCCATAGGTGGGGAGGCGGAGTATAGGGAGCTGGCTTGAGCCGCTTCCGACATTTCCTTGGAGTACAGCGCTAAAGATTCGGGTGCAAGAGAAGAGAAATTGAACGCTGAGCCAGGAACAATTCCTCCACCGCTGCTGTTCGACGAGTTAGACTTTGCACTGGCATTGGATTGAGATCTGGATTTGGCTTCCGAGGACGAGCTAGCCGATTTCTGTTTCTTGCTCGATGAAGAACTTCCATGCGAAGTTTCCGTGTGGTGATGATGATGGTGATGTGCTTGGCTGGTGTTCTCACTCTGATGGTGCTGTTGATTGTGGTGAGAACTGGACTTTTGTCCCGCCGGGATTGATGTCCCTCCACTCCCTGCACTTGTTGTCACCGGATACGAATTTGATTCTTGTTGAGCAGCGACGGCCGCGGCAGCTGCCCTCTGATATTTCGACATATTTTCGGCGTCCGCAGCAGCAGCTCTTTGGTATTTTGACATATTTTCGGCCTCTGCAGCAGCCGCTCTCTGATATTTGGACATATTTTCGGCGTCTGCAGCAGCTGCTCTTTGATATTTTGACATATTTTCGGCGTCTGCAGCAGCTCTTTGATACTTTGACATACTCTCGGCGTCCGCGTAATGTCTGTACGCACCTGGGATGCTGTTAACGATTTGGGTTAGCGAGGCCAAGTTATGTGGCCAGTGGAAACCGTTGGCCAAATCTCCAGGAGCAATTTTACCCGCTTCGAGCGCCGCAGCGACAGCGGCAGCTGCTGTTGGGTTCACACTCGCACTTCGGGGAATTTCTGGATGTGGAGACGGGGAAGCTGCATTCGCCGAGGCGTTGCTTCGACTATGCCTCTTGGACGACGAGGAACCTGTTCCTGAGACTGAAGAGGCAGATGGAGATCCTGAGGACGGATTTGATCCTATGCTAAGAGTCAGCTCACTATTTCCGCCTGCTGAAGCCGCCGCTGCCATGGCAGCCTTGTAATACCGATTCATACTTGGATCCGAAGAAATTGGATTATTGTACACATTGGGAGCTACGTTAATGCTGCGGGGGTTACTAGCGTACGGATTGGAGGGATACGGATGGCTTAAGTGGGCCTGACTCGTCGATTGCCTACTATGTGCATGGGCCTGAGCCAAATTCTGGTGATCTCCACTGCCACTGTAGGCTGCGGTGGAAGAGGATGACAAGGACGATGAGCTCGTGCTAGCAACTGAGGAGTGTTGATGAGCGTGTGGCACATTTGAAGGATACCTGGAGCCCGAACTCTCATGATATTGGTTAGCACTGCCAACATGAGCCTGCTGAGGATGACCCAGATGACCCAACGAATGGACGTGACTTGTCTGTGGAGTGCTTGAGTTGGAATGGGCATGGGCCGGGGTTTGGTGGTGGGGATGAGAGGAGTGATGGTGGTGGTGGTGGCTATGCGCTGGATCTGGTAACTGGTGTGAACTTGAGGAGGATGGTGAAAAATGATGAGTGCTATAAGGGGAAGAGGTGCTGTGAAGGACGGAAGTAGGAGTCCCACGGCTCGATTGCTGATGAGCCGGAGTTTGGGGCCCGTTAGCTGTAGCAGACCGATAATCTGCTGGGTGGGAGGAAGAGGAACTTGTGCTCGACATGTTCACAACCTTTGGGGAGTTGGGCGAATTAGGGTTGGAATCGGAATGAGCCCCTCCCCCACTGGGAGGTGTTGCAGGGGATGGTAAGCTGCCTGACTGTTTGGATCCCCCTGATGAAGTGTTTCCAACATACCTTGGGGCATAGAGTGGCGTGGTGGAGTTATAGCCAGAGGTAGAGTCACGCGTTCTTCTTGAAGAACTTTCTCCTACGCTGTTAGGTGTGGGAGGAGTGGCAGGACTTGATTGGGATTCGTTCACCTTGTCTGGACTAGAATGCTGGGAGGCGGTAATGTCCTGGTAAAACCCTACTCGGACTGGAGCTGGAGGTCTTGGTGGTGTTTGTGGAGTGGTCGGTGGTGGACTGTTGACACTGGGCGAGAACGGCGAGTTAGGTCCCGCAGGACTTTGAGAGCTGACATGAGAGCTGGCGGATGGAGATTGCGATTGGGAGACGGGGCCCCATGGATGGTCGTCAACCCATCTTGGGGGATTAACAACAGGAGGGAAGTTGCCCCCAGTTGTTGCCGAAATTCCTTCATGTCCTGAGGACGTCACGCAAATAGGGGAACCGCTCTCACTTTGCGAAGAAAGACTGCTGGAACTCATCTTCCGGTTCCTATGCTTTTTCACGGGATGGTGGGAGGATGAAGCCGGTGGGGAGCTTAAATCCTCCCCAACAGTTTGTGACGTCCGTTCTAGGGCTGTCTGCTTTATAGGATTAAGTAGAGGGTTGGAAGGAGGAGACGGATGCGGGAGAGAAGTCACCGGAGTCCAGCTGGGTCCCGTAGGCAACGACGATGGGGAGGCCAGTGCTGGGGATTTTATCACGCTTGGATGACGATGCGAAGAGGGATGGTGGGATGTCGATGGAGGCGGCTGGGACTGGTGGCTTGATTTTGTTGAGGTGTGATGGGATTTACTTCCTCCCTCAGCTTCTCCCACTCCTCTGCCCATCACCCTAAACTTGTTTTTACTGTCAGGGTCTGGTTTTTTCACGGGAGACACCAATGGGGATGAGGTAGAGGATGCAGCAGCCCCACTAACTGGACTTGAAACGTCGCCGGACCCGCCTTTCGCAGGACCTCCAAATGCTTTTATCCACGCTGACAAGTTAGGCATGCATTTGTCCCTATTAAAACCTTTACTAGGCTCTAATTTTCGATCAACATCGTAGTCTTCTTCTTTTGCCTCCTCCGGCTCTTCTTCCGGCTTCACCTCTTGTCCCTTGGCGTCATCTTTTTCCGTTTTCAGCTGCTCCTCCGCCTTTGTCTTGCTGAATTCATCCTCGTCACTGAGTCCCTCCTCCTCTGTCTCCTTGAAGTTCCCCAACTTGATTGCATCTGTGGATAGCACCGAGCCCAGACTAAGCTTTGGACCTCCCTCCTTACCCCCAGGAACGTCGTTTACCAGCAAACACTTTTTCTTTTCTGTTGCTGAAGCACCATCAACTACCCCACTGTTACTCACACTGGTCCCCCCTGTTACACCCAAATTGCTTAGCAAGGCATCAAATGCGCTGCTAGGTCCTTGAGAGCTGCTTAGCGGTCCAGCCTGGGACTTGGTTGGTTGCTCTCCAGAGGAAGAACTAGAGCTAGCCTTGTTTACCCTACTCATCTGATTCATTCGCTTAAATGCTGGAGAGTTTTTTAACGTGTTTAGTAAACTTCCTCCGTTCCCATTCCCAGTTGGCTTCTTTTTGGACTTCTTTCCACTTCCACCAGCCTCATCTTTCTTCTTCCCTTTCCCTTTCTGCTGTTGAGCCGTTAGTAAGGACGAAGCGCTGGAGGACACTGATGAAGAACTAGAGGTAGCCGACTTTTTGCCAACCTGTTTGGAAGGCTTTACTCCCCCGGACGTCTCCTCCTTCTTATGATGATGATGATGGTGGTGGTGATGTTTGTGGTGATGGTGCTTGTCCTTTTTTCCTACTTTCTCCTTTTCCTTCTGAACTCCCTCCTTCTTCTCACCGCTACTCTGCTTTCCTTTCTTTCCCGTCTTTTGCTTCCCCTCCGTCTTAGGCACTTTGGGAGGGGGAGGACTTAAATCACGGTCAATGTTGTACTCGTCGTCCTCATCCATAATGAATTGGGTTGACCTCACCTTCTTGTTTGAGGACAATTCTAATGTTCTTTTCTGATCACCGGATGAACTTAGCAATTTTTTCACTTTTTTCTCCTTGCTCCCACTTCCTGAAGGTCCTGCTTCGGGGTCTGTCACTTTGGAAGACTTTCCCGTAGCACTTAAAGCTTCTGGAGGTTTCGGAGTGTCATCTAGCCACTTGTTGATATCTTTCAGCGTCTCCGCTGCCACACTTGCTAGATTTTCGATAGCTTCTGAGTCCCGACTGTGGTGTCGCATTAGCTGCGCCTTTTTCTTTTTCCTTTCCTGCTTCTCTTTGTCCTTTTGCTCCTTTGTTGAGCCGGTGGGAGTAGTTGAGCCTGATGTCGCTGGTATGGCAGATGAAGGACTTGATTTGGTTTTTTTCTTCGGACTTGGAACTGACTGGGGACTTGTAGTGGGCTCGTTCTCCTTTTTATGGTCTTTCTTTGGCGGAACCGGAGAGGAGGCTCTTGCAGCTCCCGCTTTACCCTCCTTTACCTTCTTTTTAGTGGGCGAAGACCCAGAAGAGATGGAATGACTTGGACGTTTTCGTTCGGAACTCGTGGTAGTGGTGTTCGTATACTCGATGCTTATCTCCTCATCCGACTCATCAGGGGTTATGTAGCGCTGGATGAGTTTATTGAAAGCCCCTTCCACCGTCTCCACCATTTCCGTATACTCTGTAAAAGGGAACCATGCTCACGTTAGTACAAACTATCCATTAACATTTGTAACTATACAGTACAGCGGGCAAAATGAAAAAATAAAATAAAATAAACTTACCGCTAACTGGCCCATTATAGGTTCTGCAATTCTCCACAACACGGTCAAAGTCAGCTTTGAACTCGTCCAGGGAGGAGTACTCCTGATTGTCCAGCTTGTCCTCCATCGTTTGGAGGTCCATTGGATGGTCAATTACCCGGTAGTAGTTGGGTGCGTAGTCTTCATCTACGGGATTGATAAATGGCCACGCATCCCTGTGGTTTTTGATTGCCTCAATCACCTTGTGCATTCCGATCTGTACATCTTCCTCGCTTTGTGAGAATCTACATTTTTAAAATCGTTGCTTATTAGTGATTTATTTAAGAAGAAAAAACCCAGTCACATTAAATACAAATTAAAATTACAGGTACGTTATAAATACAGCTCTTACAGGACGCTACTCTTCACTTTGGTCTTGCTCGTTCCACCGCCCAGACTTATCGTCGATGGACCAATTAGCCCCGAAGATGACTTTTCAGATTTAGATGACTTTTTGCTGTTCTTCACACTTTTCCCTCCGGAGGGGGAGCTCTTCTCCTTCTTACTTTTTTTGCTGCCACTGCTCGCTTCTCCTTTTTCTCTGGGTTTCTTATCTACTCCGGTGTTTCCCTCTGAAGAGGAAGATGATTTCTCTTTCTTGGTCTTCTCCTTCCCTTTCGTAGACTTTTCTTTCTTCTCACTTTTTACTTTCACTTTGCTACCGTTATTGTTGTTGGTGTGGAGGGTTCGAGCCACAATGGACTCATAATCCGGTTCTTCTTCTTCCTCGCAAAATTCCTCGTTCTCGACTGGTGCAGGCGCAACAACGGGTTCTGGTTCTGGTTCTGCGATTCCAGAATTTTCACCTTCCTCTTCTTCTTCACTCTCGTCATCATCGTCCAAAATCTGCAGGATTACTTTTTGCTTGGGACTACTTCTATGAGATTTCTTTTTGGACCCCGTAGGGGAGGGAGATCTGGAAATAATAATGCGCTTCTGTCGCTTGCTTACTACCCCTTTCTTGGGAGGGCTCTTCTCAGCTTTGAGTTTCTTCGATGACATTCTTTTGAAAATGTCTGCTTTATCAAGCTCAAAATCCTCTTCGTCGCTATAACTAATAGGGTGTTCCGACTCGTCATCGTCATCCTTTTCCTCCTCTTTCTCTTCCTTCTTCTTCCCCTCAGCATTCTCCCCCTCCTCCTCATCGTCCACAAGAGGTGACAGAGACACGGAGAGGGAGTTATTGGTCATTCGTCCACTACCTCCCGCATTTTTCTTGCTATGGCGGCCTTTCCCTTTAGATTTACTCCCAGCTTTACTCTTCTTTTTCACAGGGGATGCTTTGACAGGACTTGCCTTGCTATTTTTTTTGCTCACCGCCGCGGCCACAGTCTGTTTGCTTACTGTGCTCGCCTTGCTTACGGATTGAGTCCGTTCTGTGGAGACGGAAGAGGAGTTTCTACTCGTATTAGAGGGGGAGGAGAAAGCTCCGCCGCCTCGACGCTCCCTGAGGTGAAGTCTCGCTTTCCTTTCCTCTCGTTCAATCGCTTCAGCGAGGAGCCTGTCCGCTTTCTCCTGCTCCTCCCGCCTTCTCCGAAGTTCATGTTCATCGGGGGAGCACTCCCTTCCGGAATGCTCCTCATCCAGATCCATTCCGCTTATCTTGTTATTATTATTGTCGTCGTCTTCCTCCTGTTCTGACCAATTATCATCGTCGTAGCCACACTGGCCAACACTTTCACTTGCTCCACTCAACAAGTTTTTTGGAGTAGGGAGGGAAAGCGTGCTACTGTTCCTTGGCTTTCCACCCGCTCCACCAACAAAACCAGTTAGATTTAAACCGTTGGGCAAGCCGTTACAGCTTACACTACCACTCCCACTTATATTCACTAAACTAGAGTCTTCCTCGGACGAACCCCTTCCGTTTCGACGGAGTTGCTGCTTCAGCATCCGCTTCCTTTGCAACTTTTCTTTTTCTGCAAAAAGGCGCGGTAGTTCAGGAAGGAAATCGTCTCGAAGTGTTCGATGAAGATTGCGCTCGTGCACAGACTTGCAGTTTTTAAACTTGGCTGTCAAAACTTGCCAGTCCTGCTCTGTGAAGCAAGCTACTTGCCACTTGGTCTGGATATGGGTCTGTGGCTTTGCAGCTTTCCGCCCTCGCTTTCTCGCTGGTTGACCCTGCGTTGAAAAATTTAAGAACAAAATTAGATTTTTCCCTATCAATGTATTAGAACAATTTTATTTTAACCTCGAAATAAAAATTTATTTAATTTACTAACGTGATTAGTTGTGTAGTCCTCTCGATAGAGTCTCGTTCCGTAAAAATACCAGTAAGTGCTTCCTCCACTATCGAGCCCTAAAGGATTAACTCGTAAGCTTTCCGCCTCTAGTGTTTTCAGAGAATCTGGAACGTCATCATTATCCAGACGAAAGTCACATAGATCTCGCAGGATTTCAACCTTGGTCCGAAGGGGTAGGGAATGTAATGCTAGGTCACCGTCAAATGGATTATTCTTTGTTGGATCCTCCTTTAAAATAAAATGAAAATTTTTTTTACAAGAACTGTATACACTACATAGGTAGAATAATTCAATTTTTTTTGTTCCCTCCAAAGTTTCACTTCACTCATCAATGCACTCGGCATGTGCTGTGCTGGAAATTGCTTTGGAGGGAAAAGCTATATAGCGTGCTTTCCAAAAAATGAAAATGGAGTAAATGCTAAATGGTTTCTGCGCTATTTGCAGCATAGTTTCACACACAATTCCAAAGCCTCTTTCACAAGCCATGTCAGCTTTCTTTCACTTTCTCTAGATACATATCAGCTAGCGTACTGTTACTGTTACCAGCACTACGAAAGAGACGCTTCATCCCACACAAGCATGGCTTTTTTAAGTGGAAAGAAAGAGACGCGTGTCCGTTGTCATAACATTATCATGGCCAAGCGAATTTCCTTCACTCTCCCCTCTCTCCTTCATCGGTCATAAACCTTTCTCTAGCCAAATAACAACATTTGAATCGTCGTGCGCACTTTTTGCTTTCTTTCTCTTTTCACCGTCTAATTTTCTCTTATCTTTACAATCTAAATCGTTTTGGGGCGTAAGATGTTTTTTTAACTTTTTTGGGGAGCAACTGAAATGTTTTATTATTTTTTTCAATACAAAATCCGAGCTTACTTCACATTTGATGCGGAAGAGCCTCCTCAGGTACATCTGATAGTTCGAGGAAGTGATCTCATTTTGCTGTCCATTGAAGCAGCCACGAAGTAGTCTCACGATTAGATCCTGAACTAGGGAGTTCCCAGAATCTTCCACACCATCCGTTATCAGCGCTTCCTCAAGCTCCTTTACGATGACACAGGTTGAATAGGGAAAATAAACAGATACAGATATTAGAATGCGTTAATTATAGCCTAATCTTAACTGGATTGTGTCTCCGTCTTCAATTTGAACACGGTTGAGTATGTTTGGCTTGGTGAGCTCTGTTGGTAGTGGTATTACCTAAGACATTTCTTTCCTAGATTCTTTTTATCTTTAATGAAGGGGTAGGAGGGGAAATGTTTCGAATGACACTGGCACACGGAACTCAAGCGCAACTTTCTCTTGCCTAAAATAAAACAAAAATGGAGGAACAAAATAAATAAATAAAATGGAATGAATAGTGGAGGATAATTAATCACTACATCAATTAATGCGATAAGAAACAAACAGGTAATATTATAATAATTCTTAGCTACATTGAGTCACATTATAAGAAAGTAAATCAAGGAGACCAAAATTCAGTTATTTAAAATAACTCAACGTCAATCAAAAAGCAATTGCGATTCGCATCATGCCACTTTCATTATTTTCAGTTGGCAGACAATAAATAATGCAAAAACTCAAAGGAGGACAGGTCACTGTGTGAAATGGAGCCTTATAGCTTATAACGAATAAATAATTGTTAATTTTAGAATTTAAATCAAAACTTTAAAATATCTCTATATTTACCTCGCCCAATTCACAATACAATACACCGCAAGGCGGCATTAACACCTATTTACTGGGTGATGACGATGACTTATAGACTAATACTGCAAAACTAACTAAAATGATGACAAGACAAAGATAGTTTCGTCCACCTGCCTGTCGACGTGGTCGCCGAATCATGCAATGTTCCATATACCTCGGCGGCATGCTCACACTCCACTGATTTCACACCTTTATAATTTAGCCTAGCCTTACTCAAATATAAA
>JAQGAG010001072.1:0-11331 GCA_034696835.1 Lepidocyrtus lignorum
CCTCGTACACAGGTTTTAACTTTCAATGGGAGGAGTTTTCTTTTAGGAAAGAAGATGTCACATCAAAACTTATTTTTAGGTTCAAGGCGGGACAAGAATCCCTGTTGCTTGTAAGGATATACATTATTTTTCCCATCATAGGTTACATCAACAACCCAACATTGTAGACAGGGAGAATGCAATATGTATGGGAAGTTAATCTTGTGAAATGTCTGATTGTAAAAAATAAAACAATTTCCAACTATAACCTTGATGAGTGAGTATATGATTTCCAGGTTTCAACTGGAGCACTCAAATATTCTGAATAACCGAATTATGTATAAAAGTGGTTTAATTTATAAAAAGTTCACAAAGCATTTTTGAGCCACTTGGATAAATTTAAATGTTCACGTGTAATCTGAGATTAGGTATACTACGACCTTTAATTAGACTAAAAGTATTTCATCCACCGCCCTTAGACCACGTGGAAGGAAGTTTCGCAAAACATTCTCATCACTCACCATCATCATCAGTCTAGAGTCTAGACTATAGTACGACATCCAACATAGTACCCATAAACCAATTAAAGAAAAATGTGTTTGAGTGCTGAATACCCCTTTATCCTAAATTCTAAAAATAAGTTGCTAATTGAAATTCCACATCACATTGCTGACGTAGGTACTTACTACCCACAAACTGAAAAGAAGTACAATTTCCCGTATCAAATGTCAGAGAGGCTAGGAAGAACAAGCACACAGTTAATCCCAAAGCATGGGAACATTTTTGACTATGATATAGGTGAAACTACGTCGTAATTCTTCCTTTACAAAACTACCTATTCATAACAAGTTGATCCAAATTTGTTGAAGAATTTACATACAAAAATTGTTTCGCTTTTATATACATTGAAAAATTGGAAGAAAGTCCGATTAGATTGCAACGCTCACCCTGAGATATGAAAGGGACTTTCTTCATAGATATGAAGAAAACTGTTAAATGAAAATTATTGTTTTTGATATTGTAAATAATATTTAAAAAGTTGCTTACACTTTAAATTAAAATAAATCTCAGTTTTTGTTTTCCACCTAAAGCAAACCATCATAACGTGTGCTTATGTATAGGTATGTTAAACTGTAAATGGGGGCTTGTTGAGTGGGCCTAATGAGCGGAAATTGAAATTCTGAGAAAATTCGTTTACTTAATTAGTATATTGGTTGGGCCTTCTATTCCAATCTTTGTTTCATGTAAAAAACACATTAAAGATGAGAATGGGTAAATATACTGCATAGACAGACAGTATGAAATTCCAAGTTTAGTAATGAAAATGATGAATGCATGGTCAATGGGACTGTGGTTCACACGTATTGGTTAGAATCAGACCAAGAATACACATGCCCATGCACAAACCCTTTTAGAGACTAGTGGATCATGTACTGTGATCTGCTAAAATGCAACAGTCATGGATCCACGCACGTTTTACGATTAGAGGAATAGGCTCAAAAACAATCTCCCATTTTTTTTGTCCTGGACGGTCATGACGTTTCAAGATATTTATGCACCTTCAGAGACACAGAAACTGTCGGAAGTATATATTTTGAGGATATGTTTCTCTGAAGCAGTTAATGCCCATCTGTTTACACCTTTGTCATATTTTTATTTACTTTTTAACCAAGCCGAATTGTGAAGAGGTAATTCAGGTCTGAATATTTAGGATCTCTAATTAACGATTAAAAAGACATCTCGATGAAATCCAGAAACAACCTGTGTTTACATAGCGTATATGGGAAATAAAATTGATTGGAAGGGCGAATTATGCTATATTTTTTTCATACAGCACAGGTATATATATAATACATCTCGCGTTTCTTTGTAACATCCTTTTAATACACAATATGATAGATAAAACGTATGACACCTACCACTAATCCACTAATATCTATTTGTTTTGTGCAAACTTTGTAAACCAAATTTATCGTTTTTTTCAGGTATGTATACCATTTATATAACATTTAAGAAATCTCATTTTGGAATTATAAAAGGCAGTAACGATAAATCATTTGTAGCAGAGAGTAATGCACAAATCCTACGGTCTCCTTGAACGTACTACGCCGTTATACATTTTTTTATTCTTTATAAGCCTCCCAACAACACAGATAGGAATTAAGTGAACAGAGTAGTCTAGCTAATCCAAAATTCCAAATACAAACAATATGCTTAGGAATCTGTGCTTTTGTGATATGAATACCGTATTCTCTCTAATTGAAGCACCGTGCGTCTATTTCAAAAATTGGGGTTTTTAGGGGGTGCTTATAAAAGAGAGGTGCCAGTATTAGAGAGGTGCTTCTAATTAAATTTGAGAAAGTTGACGAGTAATTGTCCTACATAATTAGCACACTGATGACCAGTAGCAGGTAGAAAATGTTAACGAAAAGTTAGAATGGAACATTTTACGCACATTTTTTCCAAGTTTTACCAACTTCATTATATTCAAATGGTTAACATGTACATAGTATACGGATTCTGTACGTAAGCCGTCCCAGATATAAAATTGGGGGTGCCTATATTAGAGAGGTGCTTCTAATCATAATAATGATTTTATTGTCATCAATGGGTCCCGGTAAACTGGAAAATTAGACCACTGACATGAGATAAATTAACATTCACATCATATTGTAACAACGAAAGAAACAATACACATTAACAATGATTGTCTTACATAGAATTATTATACAAAAAAAACTTGATTGTAGCTATTATTTACATGAGTACATGTCAGACTTATGAAGATTTATGAAGATATAATAGAGGTGCTTCAATTAGAGAGAATACGGTAAGTATGTACTTATTTTTGCTCTTACCGTTAGTGCAGTATAATACAATATAACAGTAAAAAGTACACAATATGAAATTATAGGTTTAAAAAACTTTTGAGCCGATTTTATTTTGTAATTTAAATTTGTGAATCTAGTTGGACAAAAACGCAAATTAGATATTGTGTATCATATCATACAACGATACAACATAAGATTGTTTTGTCATCATATGTCATCATTACGCCATGAAAACATTTTGATTTCCTGGACTTTTCATTACCTTCCACAACATGAGTTTATATAACTTGTTTCATAAAATGAAATACATACAATATATTGATAATGAAGTATAATGATATTTTAAGTTTTAACTATCCCTGGTAATAAAAAATGCATTGTAGACTGCTTTAAATGCTAATTATTTGCTTCATATTTTCATTTCAGTAACATTTTCATCATAATTTTGCATTGTCATTTTTTTGAATTATGCGAATATTATTTCATTTGTACTGTTCTAAATTACAAAAATTTTTGCAAGAAATTTCAACATCAATCCTGTTCACATTAAGTAATATAACGCTTTCAGTCATAATCCTTCTTCATTGGCCTGCAATGCAATGCAATGCAATGCTTTCCCTTTTCGTTCATGGTAAGAGTCGATTAGACTGTTAGAAAATTTTCTCTTGTGTCTTGTTTAATTTACATTGAAATGTTACACAAAGTTGACCGTCTTTACTTTTTGTCCTTGTTATTTCTAAGCTTCGCATCACATTCAGATAAAAATTAAACTCAAAAATCATGTTGGCTACATTACATACAGTAAGCGAAGGAACACAGCAACCATTTAGTGGACACAGATTGGTTTTTCGTGTTCTCTCCGCTGCAGTTCACTGATTCATTGCATGGTGTACAATTTTTTCACTAGAACCGATATATCCATTGGTGGATATTTCGGCACTGGCGACGGAGAGAGCAGCTAAGAGGATATGCAGTGGAGAGAGGACAAATTAACAGAAGGAATGCAACAGGTTCAAGTTGAACTGTTGCATTAAAATGTTAATTTGTTCAAGTTTCTCTATAAATTCATTTTTGTTTGCCATTGCCATGTTTTGTGCATTTGTTGGCCAAAGGAAAAATATCGTTCTGATGTTTTTAGACAATGTACACAATATTTGTTGGGCTCATAAGTTTTTTTATAATGTTACAAAAATGCATGTGATTAGACGTGCCCCAGATAATTCTCGCAGCCCAAATGTGAATGACCACTCCAATGTGGAATATAATACTTTGTGTCTGTTTGAATAAAATTAAAAAATATCTTATACAACCTTCTATTAATATGTACTAAATGGGTTCTTAAGCGGGTTTATCAATAAGTTATGTTATGAATCGATTAGAGTGGGTGGGTGTATGGCATAAATGTGTAAAAAAATATGTTATCATTCACCAAATGTGTAAATGATATTTGGAAATAAGTAATATATTATGTCCAAACAAAGTTATCCACTTTTGTTATTACGAGAAGCGTGTCGTTGCCGATTAATGTTAAAGCTAAAGTATTATGCAAAGAATAATTACCATATACCACATACCTAGGTAGTTTAGTTTATTGTAACTTTTAAATTCATACATTGATTTTATAATAATTGTACTTTGTCCAAAACATAGGAAAAACGTAATGTTACTTTTTGCGTTTTTATACTTTTACGCCTAAAAATAAAAACAATTATTTGAACAAAACATCCGCATGCAACTAGATATGATTTCCTTCACGGTCGGTCAATGTAATTATATATTTAATATAATACAATTAAATTCCATTGTCTGTTTTTCAATGGAAGTGGAATAGATGAACCTTGTTATGCAAACAATGCAAAGTATTGTACTACCTAAAGTATGTAAAACAAATATTGAACTTGACACTAATTATAACATAAACTTCCCAATAATATCAAATAAAATGATTACAGCACAGTAAGAACGACCACATTCTCTAGTATTTTTTTGCGTTATCACATCATTATCATTTTAATTTGGGGTACTTTGAGAACTATAAAACCGTTACAATAATATAATACCTACTCACTGGAAGTTCAACAGTGAACGGACGACTTTGAATTCGGATGGTGTTCGCTTCCGTTTCGCAAAGAACAAGTGGAGGAGCATGAAGCTGCTGTCATTGGTGGCACCCACGACAGCCTCATTCTCCATCATTATACTTGATAACCTCCAAACTGACCCTGGCATCTTTTAGTAACAGGGCAAGTTAAAGTGGAGTTTCCTTCACACCATTAGTCTTCGAATTCACATCCGCGTCATTCTACACGAAAGGTTTGGAATTTTCATCAATAGACTCTAGTTTACTTTTCCTGTACAGAGCCAAATAAAAGGAAAGTTCATCCAAAAGAGACTTTGCTTTTATTGTTTAATGTATACGTGAGCCGCTCCGAATCGATTAGGTAATTAAGGTTTCCACAAATCCAGCATCCAGCACAGTGGGATGCAACAGTTCCCGAGTTTCCAATTGGAGCTCCAAATACTTATTCTTACTTACTTACTTATTCCATTTTTTATAGTTAAAGTTAAGATAAATAATATCAACTTTAAATTCAGTAAGTGCTTCATTTCTCACACTCCAAATCACAATTAGTTCATTGAATCACGGTTTCGATTTACTGTTTATATGGGATTATGAAATGTGATATTATGGTCAATAAATAATAGGTAGATGGCATTATAATAGTAACTGGATATGAATATTGTTTGCCCTTTGTTGTGTACCTTAAAATTCGTGGGTTCTCACATTCGCAATTCTATTAAAATTTAATCAAAGGATCATAAACTTATTTAAAGTTGGGTATATGTAGTCTGGTTGCCATCTAGCGGTAGATGAACAGTGCAGCGGGGGCTCACTAAATCACTATCTACTCCTATTGTGTTTATAATTCAGAATATTACATTTCGTAACTTGAAGGTTACATTTATGTATCATCAAGTTACGTAATAAAATTTTAAATTGGCAGCTGTCTAAATGAGGAGATGTCAATTTCCTCCATTTTTTGCCCCCAAAGCTGTACAATTGTGTAAAATTTCAAATCCGAAAATGAGTCTTTTTTTGTAATCAAGGTTCGGGCTAGAAATTAGAACCTGGAAATCAATGAGCCAGGTTGGCAGGCAGGGTATTGACGATGGATATTTCGTCGTCAAAACCCCGATTGACGAGCGTCCTTAAGGTTTTCATATTCAATTTTACAAGTTTCTCTACAACAACATCTCAAACCAATTTTTTATTTTGCAAATTTTATTCGTTCTATCAACACAAAATATATGGTCATATCATTAAGTGCAATATAAATGCAGACAGCTTTAAATGATAAGATAAAAATGAATGACCTACCAAATTAAAAACGACTAGACACTTGACACACATTTGTTGTGTCATTGTCATCTCATGTATAATATTATGTGAATAGGGACAGCTAGCCTTATTTCAAAAATACACACATTCCCCATATTCCTTGACAGTAGCGGTTACGTTGACTAGACAGTAGCAAAAGTGCATTAGCTACCACAATGACATAATCACATTTTTTTAGTTTTATTTGCTTCATGCAATTATACAAATTGGTTTTGGATAGGAGTATTTATTTCCACACTTTATGTACGTACCATACATCTCATACTCACTGTGAACTCAAGTGGCATAGCGTTAAAAATCAAATAATGTGACATGACTTTATGAAAGTATTCTAAACGACAAAGTGCACCGATAGCTCGCCACATTCGCGTCACATCATCAGTCACAGAGCTTCACTCCAAGACAAGTGTGATAAGTTTAATCAATGACATTTGCCAACAACTTGCTGACCCACAGCTGCCAACTTGCTGCTTGCAGTGGTAGCTCGCGAGGTGTCGGATTTTATAAAGTTTACTATGCCTTTCATTTCAATGAGTCCATGGCACGCACTATTATGCCTACTGTAGTGGTTCAGAGATGAAAACTGCAGTGGTTGAGCTTTACTTGTATTTCTATGAAGCGTGATAAAGTGATAATCTACTCACAAAGGCTCAAAGGAGATGAGGGATAGAAAGCTTCTCTCCAACTTCATTAACAAGGATAGTTATCATCAGTTTTCCATACTGGGGAACCCGGATGTTTGGGTTAAAACTAGGAGATTAAATATAGCGTGTGGGATTTATACAAACAATATAAAAGCAATAAATTCTCAGTCAATAAAAATGTACATAAGTTGTATACATAAAAAATGTAAGAAAATGTGGACGTGACGTGTAAAGATGATGATGATGATCATGATCCATCTTCATGAAAAAGGTTGGTATTGGACAAGAGCAGGCATAAATTCATCTCATTTGTTGAGCCTCAACTCATCAACTTATCAAATTTTTAATTCTTTATGCGCTTGTTTGCACACTTTAAGATTTATGCTGTGTCTGATTGTGAGAAAAAAAATCATTTTGTTCAGAGTCAACTCTCTGTTTGAGTTAGTAAATCTCATCGTCAGCTTTGAAATTACCTTCAGTCCGACCAAAAAAACTGATAGTTAGAAAGAGACCTTCGTAAAAAAAACAGGAACTATTATGAGAAGGAAATTGTAAAGTTGTATAGATTTTTTTACACAATCATATTAATATTAATAATCCACTACAAATGAAAACCAATTGAAGTCATATGAAATTTATTTTTCCTAAATGGATTTTGATTTTGAATATGATCGTGGAAAACTCGGCATCTTCCAAGAGCAATAAATAATGGATGTTATTATTACATATCAACTCGTAAGCTATTTCCAAGAGTAGACATTCATTTAACTTTTAAATATTTATTATTTACCTATCTGCTATATACTCACCAATTCTAGTCAAATATTTTAAATATAAAAATGAGCTAAATATGTTTTGACCCGCTTCTCCAACTTGCGATGCCACGATAAAAATATTCCATTGTGACTTGAAAGGAAATAAAATAGCCAATACGTATCAAAGCAAATTGTTAACAACCTCATTCTGAATTGTTATCCTGACAATTCAAAATGTCAAAGCTTTTCAATACGTCTTTTAACAAACTATAATAATAAAAATATTTAATCTTCATGACGGAAAGAATGAATACAAGAGGTCATAAAGGTCAGAGATATCAAACTTCTGTCAACAGAACATTATTGCAATTTTCATCGTTACTTAAAAACGATGAATAGTTCTAAATCTTCCTAAGAAAGGGGCCGATCCAAAGTATATGATTTCCTCCTATACGTCCTACAAGCCGTGGCCAAAAATGAAGACACATTTTCCCAGAATGTTTCTACAGGTTCAACACAATAGACTCATATGATTGTTTTAGTAGATTTTTTTCTTCAAAAATAAATCTACTCTAATTTTATACATTTTGTACTGACTTGAGTATTATTATTGCTGGACCCACCCCCAAATTAATCGGTTCTTGTATAAGTCAATGGAAATTATAAAAGCATTAAACTACCCAGAAAGAAGCACATGCAAAAAATATATTTTACATTTTTCATTGTTCTATTATGTGTACCTTTAAAATGCAAATTAAATACAAACTATAGACATAATGTGATGCAAACACTGATATGAAACAGGTGCAGCCCCGTCTTAAGCCATCCACCGTGTTGCCCAGTCGGACGGGCTAACAATAAGGGAGAGGGAGACTAAAAGGCCAGGTAGGTATGCTTGTTGGGCCACAGCAATTAATTATAGATGCAACGATAACGATATACGGAATGAATAAACAGGTATGGCAATGAAGATTAGATAGAGACCCACACACATGATGTATCGTCAGTAATTTGCCTTAAAGAATAATGAAAAAATAAGTGAGGACTTGTTGGGGAAATGGAATTAGGAATGACGGATGTGGTATGCATATTGAAATGATTTTGTTGTCGCCTGGCATGGGGACGTGATGGGTATGCTACCTCAAGATTTAGTTTTCGCAGTTCATTCCTTTGAACATCTGTTCTGTCACATGTGTGCCTCATATATAATGATGCGCGATATAATTAAGGCGCGACCCGCACCTTTCTCTGTTTGAAATGTTAGCTCCTGACTAACAAACAAGTAACAACTGCTTAATTGAAAAAGATACTTTGTTGTAATTGGTTTATTTATGAGATTCACAAAATCTAATTAGGTAGGTTTTTAATGTTTAAGTGACTTGGCTGCAACAGGGAAAGTTTTTTATTCATGTTTCTGAGATTTGTTATCAAGAAAATTTGACAAAACGCACACCCTAACCTATGTATTGTAATGTTTGCGAAAAGATGAATAACAGATTGAAGCTGATGTCATAATATATATAATTTATGTCATTAATGGCTTTTGATGCTACACAAACTTACTGGTGTATAGGAACAAACCAAATAATATGTATAAGCTATCTTATCTAGATGACTAGAAGAGTGATTAATTATAAGAACTTAAGCAATAGACGAAAATGAAAATGTACGACAGTTGCAATTTTACCTCATTTTTTGGTACAAGAACGACAAATACGTGGATTTACTGCTGCTTGTAAAATTCCACTTCCAATCCATCACATTTCCATTTACTGAAATCAACAAGACAGTACTAAAAACAGGCTATTTGTGTAACGTTCTCCGACCTTTAAAATGCCAGTAAATTATGGAGGATTTGAATAAAGAAACGTTACCGTTATAAGAACGAACCCTTTAGTATACTCCCAAGCATTAATAATACATGAGGAGAGACATTCTTTGGGCTTTATTGTCTGCTCACTCAGGCAAGCAGTCGTTTCATATTTCATAACGATATGTTTGCCTAATATCTAATCTATGCAGCTGTCTATGTGCGATTTTTACCGGGAGCATTACTTTACACTGTTGTAAATAACATTTATTTTTAGAGGACTCTAACAAATGTTTGCCAATTACGGAGAAAAATGAAAGTGGTCCTTAAATAATTTTTTGTGACATTTTAAAACTTCATGTTAAATTATCTTGTACAAAGCATGTGATCATTGTGATCAACCGTACGGATTCCATTGGGTAGGGACTTCACTCACAATAACTTAACTTTCCTAGTTCTTCTTCAGTGACTAAAATTCGGTCTTGTATCTAGTATTGTACTTCCATAAATATTGACATTGAAAGGACCATCATTCTTTCACAGAAATGAATCCATTCTTTCCAAGAAGTCTGAATAGGAATTTGACGGAAAGAGAAAACTGGAAAAGTGTTTACCCAGGATTTCACTCAACTACACCAGTAACATCTCAAGTCCTATTGCGCAAGTGACCATAAAAAGAAAACCTTGGTTTTAGAGGGATTGACAATATTAAAGTGTATTTGAATTTTTGAACCTTGACGTTTTGACCAGTCTCGCAAGAGCTATCCTGTGCAGTCATGCAAGAATCGAATGATATTGAAGTGTTTTTTTTGATGACATGGATTTAAAATAGAACTTTTCAGTCAAATCATTCAAAATGGAAACTGTTAGGTACATAAGGCATATAATATTCGTACTTCTCTCGTCAAAAGGTTTTTTCTTCCGTGAAGCTTATTTTCATTGACAGAGTTAATTCCAGATGAAACGAAAGGTTAACGAGGTGATTGGGCGTTTATAATTGTAAGTTATGCATGAATTCGTCAGAGGTGTCGTCGCATGCATGTCGTGTACTAGGAATTTGGAAACCGTTCATGTACCTTTAACCCTTGACATGAGTCATGAGTGACACAATAACTAGGCTACTTAACGAACCACTAACCTTTCCACGATAAGGACTCAATGTGTTATGCTTAAAATTCCTCTTTAGCCTATTCATATTTGTCCATTCATGAATATTAAAATGTCACATTGTCGAATTAGTACTGATAAATAAATCGAATTAATGTCAGCCAAAAAAGTATGACTTACGATCTCAAGAAATGAAAAGTTAATCGTAGGTAAACGAAATGTGATGGAAAATGACGCGATGTTGCTTGAGCAGAACTGCGGATGTAAAACATCAATCATATATTATGTAATAGGTATAATTTTTTGTAATGTCTTAAAGATATTGACTTCAAATCCCAATGTTATTAGAATCCCAGAAACTAGTTAGAAGACTCTCATTCGTTTCTATTCTATCATGTTTTACAGAAGAAAGAGCTCACAAACTTGTTAGAAAGAAACGCACGGATGGAATCTGACTGACGGTATAGCCATATCAAAGTGAGGCTCCGTCCTGGTCTTGCTTTAAAATTGCAATTTCATTGTTAGCACCTACCGCTACTCCTTTTGGTCGTAACGGTATCGTCTATCGCTCATCAATTATCATCATTATCATGTAGGTAATATTCTCCATAAAAGGAAAAATATACGATACATGGTAGTTTGGGTATATTTTTTGACGCTCCCGACTCCCGACTAATCATACGTTATTGTAACTTGATGAGTTCTATTGTGTTCGTGTTGGCACTGGTGAATACATTATGTAAGGATGTACATTAACATTAGGAGATTTTTACTTGTTAAATTAGCAGTTTTGTAATATGAGAAC
>JAQGAG010001073.1:0-11322 GCA_034696835.1 Lepidocyrtus lignorum
CGATGCTCCTTCCATCAACCAGCCCAGCACAACATATGCATTATATATGTAATGACTAATGACATTATACCAAGGAAAAAAAATCGAGAGAGAGGAGAGAAACGAAAATATAAGCAAGAGAGGGAGAGCGGACGGAATGTAATAAAATATAATATGTATGTATATGGGGGAAAGAGAGATGGAAGGGGAGAGGAGAATGAGAGGAGCAAGAACAAGACCTAAAATTCGGAATGAACTTTTTATATCGTTATGCCTTTTTCCTTTCCTCTACCCGGCTCAAACTCAAGCTCTTGCTTCTCTATGAACGGGAGAGAAATCGTCATCATCTGCATCCATCTCTCTCCTTTTTTTCATTTCTCCGAGAAAGGGAATTTGCCTTGACTTGGGTTGGGAGAAGCGAAGGAGAGAAGAGGTGTTGTGCATATGTTAAAAAGTTTCCAACATGGAAAAAAATATCTGTAGGAGAAGCTTCTTCCAGTTGTTAGATATTTTCTTGTAAGGAAAGGAGGAAGGGAAAAAAATCCCGTCCAAAACACGAGACATGTAAAATGAAACGAATGAGACAATACTAAAGAATATATGTGGCCCACAGCCGGAGTTAAATTGGGTACAGTTGTAACTTGTAAAAGGCGAAATGAATGAATCATATTTTTTTCTCTTCATCTGCACAAAGCTGTTCCTTCCTGTTCGATATAATTCCGTATGAATCATGAAGAAGCTTAGCTGGTGAAGTTCTAAATAGTCGTTTAAAAGTTGGTTATGTGGAATATATTTTTTTCTCGGGGGTTTGGATCTAGGAAGTTCTCTTGAGTCATGTAGGAATGGAATAGGGAAGGAAAAACAACAAAACTTCCCCTTCCTTCGGAGCTATTTTTTTGCGTCCCTGTAATAACTAGAAACAAAATGGTTAGCTTGTCCATGTCGCCCTCCATCTCCCCCAGTTTGGTTCCTTGAGCTGCGCTTTTACTTTACCCACTAAATATTTTTTCGGAGAAGAACCCAGCTCATGACAAGGAGGAAAAAAGGAAACGAATCATACACACATGTGTATAGCTACCCGTGTACAATCACTCACTCAAACTTAATCTATTTTTTGTTTTTGGTGGTCATGTCATGTCATACAGAATGTTTGAATGAGTCACGTTCCCCTATACTAGGGAACTCATATGAGAGGAGCTCATTGCTCCGGTCAATTTTCACAATTATTAGGGAGAAAAATGTTTTAGTGACCATGTACCATGAGCCGGGGCTCGTGTCTTTGTGAGCAATAATAAAAAATGTTCTTGACTCACATTTCACGATCACACATGAAAAAATCCAAAATGCAATCCGAACCGAACTTCTCCTCGTGTCTTGATATGATTGAGGAGGGAGTGAGAGCGGTTATTTTTTTTTAGTTTTTATTCCTTTTTCATATAATTCATTTAACTGAGGAGATATTTTTTTTCTCAATTTTGTTTTCTGGATAAAAATGTTATTGATGGTTATCAACACATCAACATCAAAACTTCAGTCAGAAGTCAGGAGCAGAATGGGAAGGGAAAACAGTTCTGAGAAATGAGTCTACAAATGAATGTATGTTTTTCGGGGAAGGTTTAGCTTGACTTGCATGCACTGACCCGTGGAGCTCCATATAGTAATATGGGGTTTTTAGTATGAAATTAGAGATATATTTTTCTTTTTTTAAAACTCAAATTGTTATCACGAGCAGGCTTTTTAGGGTAGAAGTAGTAATAGTCAATGAAATTTTATTTTCTCTTGGCTAATGGCTGACGGACGGTGGAGCCGGGGAAATGGAATGAAATATGTTATGATTCACGTCGGGAAAGCAAGTTGAGTCTTTAATTTTGAGTCTTACACTTGGCCCATGAGCTCACGTCCTGCTGGATGGAGGGAGTTTAAGTTGCTGCGTGGAGGGGGATTGAAATGGAATAAGTTGTGGTGTAATAATAATTGAGGAAAAAAGGAAAGCGGGGGATTGAGTTGGTGTTGGTTTGGTATCAGATTTTGATTTAGTAAAAAGCTTCCCCCGGTATTATAAATATATAAAGATAAAATTAGTTGGATAAAAATGGAGTTGTGTTGAGTTTTTTTCATGATTGGCTATAATTTTTTATTATCTTTTTAAAAATTTACAGAGCAAGTGGTGCGCCAGGAGATCATGGAGCATTTGCCGGAAGTGGCGTTGTTCTGCCATGAGGAGGGGCCCTACCTGGACTTTGTCGTTCCGCAACATATCCTTCCTCATATAGTAAAACTTATTACGGATAACTTTCGCCAGGTAAAAAGGATAAAAAATAATAAAGTGGATGTTAATTAATTTTTTAAAGTAACCAATTTATTAATATAATTTTAAAAATAATTAACTTTCTAACAGGTCCGAAAAGCTGCTCAAGATGGTCTTTTGGCTCTCCTCGAGAAAGAGATCATCGCCCCAAGACAAGTGGCGGAACAAGTTTGCCCTGTGATAATGCAATATACGGAGCCTAATGTCATGGACGATTATCGAACGGAAGTAACAGGCGTAAGTTGTGAAATAACCTATATCACTTTTAATACATTACATGCGTGGCTCATATAACACCCGAATCCATCCACTTTCATTCATACTTTTTCAAGTAGTACATAGTAGTAGCACGTTGCGTCAGAGCTCATAAAATTCCTATGAAATATTATTAATCACGCTCGCATACCCATTCACCCCGAAAATAAAAGAAACAAGGTTCATGTTAATTGGCAAATAATTTTTCCCCTTTCCGTGTGCACCACTTTCCGGTCTCTCATTCCAGGACATTAGCTATTAGCATGCCGCAAAAAATATTAGCGGAGAAAGTTGCCTCGTCCGCGAATGAAATAGTATTAGTTTTCTGTGTAGCAATGAACTATGAAGTGTGGTCGGGGTCTATACTTATGCCATGTTCATCCTTCTCTCTCATAGCACAAACACAGTCATTTTCCCATTCATTCATGAAAATAGGTGGTGATATGCCATATAGTATATGGCTTATGACATATGGTCATGTTGTTTGTTGGTGGCGTTGCTGCATGGTCTGTGTAGTGTATTGCCGCTAGTGATAATTATTCATGGAGTCTCGATTCCAAAAGCCTAAGCCAACTCAGGTGAAAGCAACTGTAAAGAAACTCCAACTTTTTGAGATAGCATCAGGATGCCTATAAGGATAAATGAATTCATTAAAAAATAGAGTGGCTGTGGCTCTGCTGACACTAGAGTGGGATTATGACCGCAGGCTGTAGATTGTAGATTCTCAGTATTTTATTTTAAGCTCAATGAAAGGAATACAAATGAATGACATAAATGGGGATCAATGTGATGTGATCGTGTGGAAAGCACTAGGCTCATATGCCATTAGATTGGATTGAAATTGGATGGGATATACATATAGGCATATAGGTAGGTAGATATTATTTTTCATATGGGGCAATGTGAGAACAAGGCAAGAAACAAGCTATGGTACATTCCTTTCTAGAGTTGATGAGAAAATATGAATTTTCCTTGGTAATCTAATCACGACTTTAGCATCAACTGCACCAGGCATTGAAAAACTCTTTTTTTCGTCCTTTTTACCAATTTTCGGCTATCATATCATCACGACCCTCTCATAAAAATGAAAGCGTATTATTCACACCACTCCCAAAAAAAAGAAAGGGATCCTTTCCCTTTTGCACTCTCCACATACAAGAGGAAGAGTGAAAGAGGAACAAGTGATATGCATAATTTTCATATGAATTTCAGAGGATAAATGAAAGGCGAGAAATGGGAAGAATAGGTTCATGATCCATGCTATTTATCATCATCGTCGTGAGATCGTGGTCGTATGTAGGAAAGGATGTGTGAAAGTGTCCATGTCCACCAAGAGCACCGTCACCATCATCATCATCATCATTGCTTTTTTTAGTCTGTGGAAAAAGGGAAAATGAGGATATGGATGTGGTGGAAATAGGAAGTTGGGAAGCAAGGCTCCTTTTTTCTCTCTAGGATGACAATAATAATTTCTAAAAGATTACTCCATTCTACTAAGGGAAGACATTTGGAGTAGGGTGAAAAGTAGTACGTGAGCTGCTTATTTATACGCTCATCATCATTCCACAGCATTATGAAAGGAATAGGGATGGAAAAAAACTTAGGGAATGAGGTGGAGTGAGAATAGAAAGGAGAAAATGAAGAAAAAAGTTTTTTAGGGGAGAGCTCTAGGCAATGGAAAAGTTGAGGTTCTGGTATGGCTGGGCTTGGGCCCTAGTTGGATTTTATTTTCTGGAGGAAACTAAGAAGGACACACGAACAGAGGAAAAGGAGATTCGGAAAGTTTTTTGGCGGCCATTTGTCTGAATAAAGGAGGAAGGATGCTGGGCTGGGGAACGGAGCTCGTCGTCGTCCTCGAGGAGAAAATCAAATAGATTCCAGTGGAAAGCTGAAAGACATGGGTAGTGAGATGTTGAATTTTATGACTCATCTCACTACCTTGTCTTTCACGCTGGACATTTGGAGAAAGCTCATCAATACAATTAAGATGATCAAGAGCAAGCCTGTGGATTCAGACTAAGGAGAAAAAAAGTTTTTCCTGGAGTTGGAGTGGCGGCTATCGGCGAAGTCGTCAAAGCGGCTGTGAATTATGTCCAATTTTGAATTCATATCACAGCCACCTTTGATGAGCTTTGCTAGGGAGCCTTTTCATCATGAAAAAAAATCCGGAGCGTAGAGGGTGGTCCATGGATGAAGTTATGCTGGGGAAGATGATGAACTCCTTGAATGCTACCTTCAAGAAAAGGGATATTGAATGGGTGAAGCGTGTCACGTCAAATTGTCTGTGGTGTGTTATTTTTACTCCACATATCACAGCCATATTTGACGAGTTCCGACTCTCCCAGTGAACGACTCCCTATTGCAGCCAAAACGATGATGTCCTCTCCGCTATGGCAATTATTGGAGCGGCTTGTCTGTCACCGTCCCACCCCCAAAATAAGACATCATCTTATCCGCCGTCTTTCATCGTTTACAAGAGGAAATGATAAATGTGCAAGTGGATCAACGATCAACGACACGAAGACTTCATGTTGAGCCTTAAGTAGAGAGCCATCATCATATCGGGAGATGAAGATGATAAGAAGGAAAAGTAAGTATTCTGCGAATGAGATGAGCTCATGATGGTGTCTTCAGATAAGCTTGTCTGATCTTCATGATGACTTGGTGTTGTTTCTCACAAAGTGGTTGTGACTATGTGAACTAAAGAGAAAAGCGTCTACAAACGTAACCATATCACAGCCAGCTTTGATGAGCGACAATCCAAGAGGTACGCAGCAGTAGTTGGGTGGCAAGGTGCATCGGATCATATCATGAAGCGCCATCTCTCAACACTGGATCCCGCTACGTTCCGAGAAAGGAGCAGCATGTCACACTTTCCTCCCCAACAAACTGACGCATAAGCCGTGGTGGAAGAAGAATAATATTATGTGTGGAGCTACAATACTTATCGCCGTATCGGAATGGAAGCAGGAGCAGTGGAGTTAAAGTAGTAGTGCAGATGCGCCTTTTTTCCTTCCTGTCTCTCTCACGGCGTCGTCGATAGGAAGAGGAACAACGATGGAAGGGGTAGGGTGGAGGATAATATGGATGGTGTGCAGAAGTGCACTGCACTCGAGAAGATTTTGGTTGGTAAAGCTTGTCAGAGTGGATGCGATGTGTATGTATCTTGACTCATATCACAGCCAGCTTTGATGAGCTTGACCCCAATGGTATAACAGCGGTATTGGGCTCTGTCACAGGAAGTTGGAATGAAAGCGGAGTATCCTCCCTTGAACCTTTACGCTTGTCTACACTTCACCTCATTCGAAGGCATAGAAAGTTATAGATATATAGCTAGATGTAGAATGATGCTTAGATGATTCATATTCATGTGTCGAGCGTGCATTTTAGTAGTTTGTTTGCATAAGCTTAAGATTAGTTTAAGAGAGAAACTTGATTTTCATATGGCACTTTAAAATTCTTTATACTTATTTTTGGGAAATGCTAACTTTCGTTATTGGAGAAAAATATGGCTTATTTTTTTGTTTCTTCTAGTTCATGGGCAAGCTGTCACGTTACGTCGGGAAGGAGATTGTTGTAAGCTGGTTTTTGGAACGATACTGTGCGCTATGTCAAGATCCACTATTTCAAGTTCGACGAGTTTGTGCCTCTAGTATGGGTGATATTGCAATGGTGGTTGGGACTAGACTTACGGAAGCTGTTTTGGTAAAAATTAATATTATAGTAACAATATTTTTATGTTTGTCGTAGATTATTTTTTTATTACAATATTGCATATATTTTGCATTTTCTCTGGCTGCCCCATCAGTTACCAGAATTTCTAGCTCTTTGTACGGATGACGTCTGGGGAGTTCGAAAAGGTTGCGCGGAAATATTTACTGAAATTGCAAGGCTCTGCCAGATAAATACAAGGAGAGATAAGCTCACCCCAGCCTTTGTCAAGTTACTTGATGACACCACAAGATGGGTGAAAGTTGCGGCGTACCAGTCCCTAGGTCCTTTTATCACTACCTTTGCCGTCGAAGCAGACAGTCCTGTGGAGGTGCCGGAGCTAACGGAATTTGAGAAAACATTCATCGACAGGGTAACAGATAGTCCGTCGTTGTTTGGGGGTGCAACCCGAGGTCGGAGCTCAATGTTAGGTTCAGCATCAACGGAAGACTTAACCGCGATTTGTATACAAGACGATGAGGAGGACGAGAGTGAAAGTAGTGGGATAGAAAAAAGAAAGATTGCATTGAGTAACAAGGAGGAGAGGAGAATGTGGAAATATCACGAAATTGGGACGAAATTAAAGGACGCAATTGGGGGAAATGAACAAGACTCGGTTAAAGATGATAAACTGGATGTAATGTATGCTCTTATGGCGGATTTGGTAAGAGACTCGCCAACCGGGAGCGATAACCAAGACCCCCCGGTACGCAGGCACCGAGTTTTTTCCGCGTCCCCTGATCGTCGAAGAAAATATGACAGAAGGACACAATACAGTCAAGAAAACAAAACGGATTATGAGAACGAGTTGGACGTCTATGATAATCCCTTCGACCTTCCCGAATCCCCACCTCAAACTGAAGAAGGCGAAGTCGAGGAAGGAGAGGAGAACAAATCTCCTAATAATAGTCAAACCACTAATGTCTCTGTACACGCTTTAGCAAATCAACTTGGAGGAGTACAAATACATGTAGAGAAAGAAGCACCGGAGGAGCTAGGACAGATTTGCAGATCATCATCCGTTCTTTCTCATCGTCCAGCTTCAATTGGCGGTGGAGGAATTTCTAGTAGTCATGTTAGCATTCATAATCCCCCTGTCACAGCATCAGGGCCAGTACCAAATTCCAGTGGTGGTTCAGCCGAATCCACAACTCCACATTTTAACACTTTTCAGTTCTGGCGCATCCCGCTTCCTGACATTGAGCTGGATATAGGGATGGTGGAAGGGAAGCCTGCTAGTGTTCATGTTCGAGCTAAAGTTGAAGATCGAATTTCCAAGCTCACGTACGCATCCGAAATCAGTGTGAACTTGTCCAGTGACATCTGTCCCACAGTATCAGCCAACGTGACAGATAAAGACCAAAATGGGGAGGCTGATCCAGCTGTCAAAGTTGAAAATCTGCAGATTCAAACTCTTAGCACATCATCCATTGTAGACAATGAGTCCGAGCAGACAACGAAATTAGATAGTACATTAACCAACACAACAGTTTCTCTGGTGGATGGTCGATTAGCGGAGGTGCACAGAAGCTATATGGACCTCTACAATGTGACCAGCTCATCCACACAAAATGGTCCTGGCAATCCAGGTGGGAATAATGGAAGCGGTGATGGTGGAGGCAATCCGATGGATGGTTACTCATTCGATTTTACGCAATTGGATACCTTTGATGATGACTCGGATGACCAACTGAGCTCTTCGACTTATCCATTTCGAGATGAACGTAAGTTTTAAAAATTAATCCGTGCGGGAAAATTATTTGTTTTGAATTATTTTACAATTAGGTTAATTGTAAAAAATACTTTGTATTATTATAGCTAAGAAAACGCGCCTTCTTCCAGAACTTCCTAAGCCGTCAAATATTATAAAGCAAGATGTTGTGCCTGACATCCTCATGGACCATTTCATTGGCATGTCTCAAGATGGGGATCCAGAGTTAGCTCCATGCTGCGTGTTCAACTTGCCAGCGGTAGTGATCACATTAGGACCGCAGCATTGGTCCGTCCTAAGAGACTGTTATGAAAATCTAGCTAGTAGCTTACAGGTTGGTTTACTCATTAGATAACTAATTCGATAATAAAAAATTGTTAGAATTTGAAAGGTTATTAATTTTCTCAATTTATTCCTTCCAGTGGAAGGTTAGGTATACACTTGCAGCGTGCCTTCATGAGATAGCAAATATACTTGGACCAGAGCTCTCAGAAAGGGATCTCATCCCTTTTTACAATGCACTCCTCAAAGACCTGGATGAAGTGAGGATTGGCATGTTGAAGCATTTATCCTGCTTTTTTAAGGTACACATGCAAAATCCTATCCTATGTCCATGCTATTAATAAAATATTCACATATTACATGGACTATGTAATAAGAAACAGCATTTTTTTTGTGGTTGAGCAGATTCTTGGAGGGGAGGAAAGGAAAAAGTGCCTACAGTCAGTAAAGGGCTTTATAAAAACGGATAACCCCCGTAATTGGAGATTCAGGCTGGAATTAGTTTATCAAATACAAAAGCTCGTGGATATGTTCGAGCTGGATGATATATGCAAGCATGTTTGTCCCGTTTGTATTGATCTCATAAAGGATAATGTTGCCGAAATCAGAAAAGAATCCTTGCATGCGGTAAGCAATTTCCTTCTTCTTCCTCCTTCTTCCTTGAATATTTCTTTATTTCACCACAAAACAAAACCCATTTGGTTCTCCTTTATATAAGATGTTTCCATCTCAAACTAAGCTCATGTTTTATGTAAATTGAAGGTCACATACGTGGTGAAACGATTAAACGACTGCCATGCAGCAATGAGTGGCGCAGGTGACCCGAACGTGGTACACGAGTTCCTGGGCGAGCTAGTAAAGTCGCTGAGTGAAAGTTCAAAGTGGGTCCGTCGGCAAACCTTCGCTGCACTATCTGGTCAGCTCATTGTGACGAACGCCTTGTTTCCCAGTCAGTTTGCTCAAGACATTCTACCACATCTCATTGGCCTGAGTGATGATAAGGTGCCCAATGTTCGCCTTGTTGTAGCCAGATCGATCGTCTCTTGTGTCCTTCAGCAAGGTATGTATACTCACTCTCCTCATCATCGCTATCCAATCAGAAAATAAAATCTCATTTACTACCAACAACAACTGCATTATGTAGCAATGCTGTAAAAACAGAGTAACATAACATGATTATATTTTTCCTTTTTTCCCTTACAGAATGCTTCAATGATCCCTTGAATCCACATAGCATTCCGGTAATGGAAACTCTACAAAAGCTCCAAGAGGATGTGGATCAAGACGTTAGATATCATAGTAAACAGGAGAAGGATTTAGAAGAGGAGGAAGACGAGAATTTGATACTGGCCGAGAAGTAAACTTCTCTCTCGAGTTCAAATCCAAGACGCTTCGTTTCTATAATTTATATAAATATAACACGTATACATATATTACTACCACACAGTCGTAACATTGTACACGGGAGATATAATATGATGGTCATTGATCATTTAAATAACTTATTTTTCAAGTTTCTGTTTCTGCATATAAAACAAAAAAAAGAAGGAATATATACAGTGAAAAAAAAGAACACAGCAGTGCCATATTTCTTAATAAATAAATATATTTAGCACAAAAGAAATATCAACATCATCCGCATCATTACTTAAAAATTGTATTTAAAATGTCAATGATACATGATTAATGATTATGGTATATATATATCCAACGCACGCACTATCTATTCAGGAGTCTTTTTACTGCAAAAATAGTATCTTTAATTGAAAAATAAAGTTAGATAACAGTCTCTCTTCCTGTTGCAAGCTGTTAGAAATGGCCAACTTTTTTTTGCCAATGTTTTGATTGCTGAGTTTATTCCCACTTATAACTTACATCCAATTCAATCAAGTCTAGTTACCTAGTAGGAAAATGATAGAAGTGGTTTTTGTTTTGTCATGTCATGTCTACTAACAAATCCAATAATTGTGATACTAGACAGCAGTTGTGCTGGACAATACATTATACCTTTTTAAAACTATTTATATATATAACAAACACGTTATTTACGCAAATTAAATACTGTTTACAAAAAAAATGCTTAAAAACAACTGACAATGATTGTGATAAAAAATATATATTTAAAACACGTATAAATTAAGTACGCTAATACTAAATGTATTTATTTACGGATACAAAACGGTAACGAATTTTAAAAATAACATGGATCAACGTTAAGTTATTTTGTATTTTAAGTTTTATCATGACATTATGCTCTTTAATTGATTTCATGTAGTCAAACAGGAGTAAAGAGAAATTGCTTGTAATTTGTGTATTTGTTTTTGGTAAGTTGGCTGTGCCACTTCCAATGAATCTTGTTGTTATTGCGTCAGTCTCGAACTCTGTCAGTGTCATTGTCAGCTACTTATTTATTACATTTAAACCCCGTGTAAAAAAGCAAAGAACTGCAAAATGCAAACCAGTATAAAAAACTATTAATTAATGATACAAAAAATAACGCTCTTCCTCAAAACAACTAAAACTTTTAAAATATCTAAGCGCATGTTATATTATAATTTATAAGCAAGAAGCAAGTTGAAGGCTAATTGTTGCAAATAATAAGTTAAAATTGTCATTATGCAAAAAAAAATAAACCGTTGAAAGAATTGAGAAAATAAAGTACTCGAATTCAAATAATAATAAAATATTTTTAAGCCTATTTTTTCATCCAAATACTTTTATCATGCGTTATTCTAACTCAAACTAATTATAATTGAGTTAAACATGGAAATGGAAAGCATTTTTATTTTCGCGCTATCTCTCCCCATAAATAAAATCATTAACAAAAGTCACCCTCATCCAGCATCTAACTGAATAATCAGCTCCTAGCCTTACATAGGTGTGGAGTAGGTTGGTGAAAACCGTGGACCGAACAATGCAGAGGGTTGATGATGCTGACGGTGAAAGTCTGCGCGTGGTCGAGAAAGCAACCCTTCCATATCACTACGAATCATGTCGGCTATCACCGAGTCATTTCAACATTGATTGAGCAATATTTAGAAAGTCAGTTGTTCCCATTGTCATTTCCTGTCATTTA
>JAQGAG010001074.1:0-11321 GCA_034696835.1 Lepidocyrtus lignorum
ATACACAGCACCATATTTTAACAATGGAACGGTACACTGCCTCCCATTTTCTTCATCATACCACACCACTGATGCAACTACATCATTAAATACGTTGAAAGACTTGCTTAGCAGAACCTAGGTATAAGTACCTATGTAAGATTGCATGCACATGACTACATCCATCCCCATTATTTTATTTTTCAACGTTAACAATGAGAAATCCAACAATGGGCCAACAATGATACAACCATTTTCATAGTTCTGGTTTGGCTACAAACCTCAAGCTCTCGGAGTGAACTTGGTTGCTGCATCATTCTTTCAATATGGCTATGTTATGTACGAAAATAACGAATTTAAGAGATGACTCGACTCTCGTCTTGGTAGATGGGATGAGGTGAAGTTACCAATTCCTTGGTTCTATTATAACTATATCAATTCAATAATCTAGAGCCAATGTAAAGAGCTGACTGGTATTTATTCAGTAGAAAGCTAAAACATATTAACTTGGCTGTCTGCTGCAGCAGAGGGTTGCTGGTTACTGCATATGGCAATGATGTTTAAGGAGGAAGGTGTACCAAAACGAACGTTGCTATTGAGTCTTGCAGTTTATAATCAGACATACTTTTTCCTCCTTTATAGAGCCCACTTGCCAGCCAAAGTGTTGAAATGAGCGTAGATACAGTCTAGCAACAGTATTTATTGTATAATTCACTTTTCTATCTACATCTAATCCGAAAACAACAATAAATACGCTCATTTCTAAAAGTTCACCCTTCTTTGAAAATATATTATTCAAGTGGGAAAGAGAGAGTACGCTTATTGCATAGTTAGAAAAGTGGTATGTAACATGATCGTGATCTAAAGGAGTCGTATTTTTACTACACTTTTCTAACCCCTTCCTAATTAGAAAACAGGGGGAATGTAAACACATGCATGGGTAGGTATGCTGTATAATTTTTATGCTCTTCCCAGTCGAAATTGTCATAAAATTCGAAAATGATCTGGTATCGCATTTTCTATTTCGTGTGATTATGTGATAAGTAAAAAATACAGCAATTGTAATTCTCATAACGGATATATTTTATTGTATGTTCTTTCCCATTTATGTGCAGAACGCTAAAAATCTACAAAATACATAAAATGCAAAAATTCAATGGGATAATTTTCTACATTAGAATCGTAAATATCTACAAGAAAAAAATCAGACAAAAATTATAATTCCCCATTTTGCAATTATTCCTATTGCTAACTAGTGCAGACACAAAAAGACCCTAGGAGAAAACCTAAGAAAAGAGAAATAATTCCTATCGCTTCGATATTTAAAGATGTTGCGTATGCTCATATTTATACCGAGCCAAATGTCGACCGTAATTGCATAAAATATAAATATATCTATAATCTCGAGTTTTTCATTGTTGAACAAAGGAGTGTACCTATCCACAGTGAAAAAAATCATATGATCATGTCATTTCCATTGTATTGAGCAACAATCTCCCCAACTGAACCTTTTAAATTCTCGGTCCAAGATTATATTGTATTGCTTCATCTTTTTTTTAAAGCAACAATGCTATTTTCTCATGTTGTGATCCTCCACCGTACCAGCAACATTTCAACCCGACATTTAACTTTACACATGTCCTCAATATCCGTGTATCTCTCGACTCCAACTCCCAGCCCCACCATGCAATTTCGACAACGCCGTATATTGCAATGGAACGGAGAGAATCGATAAGTTGGATGATGCCAACAAGGAGGAAGGATTACACACCCAACATTGCACCACCACCACCATTTCATGTTCATGACAGGAGCCAAAATCCCATGTTAGGGCGAGCAATAAAGCATTGCACGAGCATTCAGCACGCACGCATTTTCAGAGATTGGGAGCCCCAAGAGTTGGTAAACGGAACGCACTCACGCACACCCAGCTCCTCCAAATTTAAACGAACGAACTGAACGGGCGACGAGGGCAAGGGAACAGGAACAACGATATATACACGCAGATTTCCTTCTCATGAAAAAAAAAATCTACATGAGTGGAATACGCGCAGTTGCTACACACTGTAATATGACGATTACCCCCTGCTATGAGGTCTCTCTGTCTATGCCTATATTTTGGGTTACCTCCACTTACGAAAATTGTATTTTTTTCCTTGGTTCATACCCCGAATAATACCATTTTATATGGGAAAGGAGAGAGATATGTATAAAAGTTTCGAACATGTGCGTGTAATCACATCAGCTCTCCCAGAGTTGGTTCCTTTATTTCATGGGATATTTTTATCGATCCTGGAAAAGGAGGAACCATCGCATCAGATCCTCATGAAAACCTCACACAGAAAATAAGGAAGACGACTCGGAACGAAACACATCATCTCATGAAACTCACTATTTAAGTACAACAAAGTAAAACTTTGGGTTGTGTACGGGAGCTCTGCCAGCTATATGGTGGAAGTTGTTGGTTGATGTTGATGGAAGGAAATGTTTTATTTTTATTTTACACAATACAAAATTCAATCTCATAGCGTGATAGTATAGTAACACATGTGCAGCTCTGAGAATGGCTACGTGGGAGAGAAAATGAAATGTTTAGCGATGGTAATGCGCACTTCATGACACTGAAAATTATAAATAGGAAGACGGTAGTCGGGCTGAGAAAAGGAAAAGTTAATGGATGAATGCATGATTGGAGTAATCACACGTTCAGGAAAATCATAGCAAATCGGAGGCAGTTGATGAAGTAGGATTTTGAACCTGAACTGATTTTATTGGGTAGCGTAAGTGATTTCAGATCTAATATATAAAGTATATATTGATTACTGGATGTACTTGTTTTACTTTTATGAGGAAATATTATTTTTAGCATTATTCTCAGAAGCAGATAAATAGAATCATTGCACAGGTCAGGTGAGATAATAGATACTGAAGGGGAGCCCTAGGCTGTGAAGAAAAAGGATTGTAGATTGCAGCCAGGTACGACTAGGCTTTCTTTCTACGTTCTTCCTTCCCGTTCAAGTCACCGAGACGTGGCGGCGTGGATTCGATAAGGCTGAGAAGATAAAGACGTAGTTTTTCCTCCTCTCCCCACTTAAAGCCTAACTTGTAAAGTTTCCGTAAGATAGGAGCGGATCTTGTTGCTAAAGTTTATTTTATTTTTTTTCCTTTCTTACCTCCTCATCATAGGAAGATCGACAGAGGCCTTTTTTTCTTTGAAACGCAGAACCAGAAATATACAGATAAACTGAGAGTGGGATTTAAAGGAGCAAAAAAAAGTAAACGTCAGGAAGCTATCTAGCCTTAGTCATTTAAAAAGCATACTTTCAAGTTTCCTTTGTTATTTAACTACCGATTGGTACAAAACGTACGAGAGGCAACGCCAGCTGCATGTAAAACTGCCACAAGGCCTGTATAAGATGATAAGCCATGTATTATACAATATTACGCTCGAAACTTAACTCCTATCGAGGTCGATCCTTCCTGATTGTGCTTGACTGGATGTTGTAATGTGAGTTTGTCTTGTATAAAGACATGAGATTACTGTTGTTGGATCGCAATACTAGTAAAAAAAACTTCACGAAACATAAATCGTTAAATCGTATATAGTCGAGAGATGAAGATGAGTCAATAAAGCAAAAAAAGTATCTTTTATATATATTTCATGCCTAACTCCTTCCGTCTGTGAAACCTGATTAAGTATTCCCCTACACTATTAGAAAGATAGCCGTACGTTTATCGTGACATGACTTGAAACAATCATTTGCAAAGCCTTTTGTATAATTTAGTGTTTTGGCAGTAAGAAAAAAAATGAAGGGCTCTCATCTTTCATATGGAGTGAATGTCGGGGTCCAACAGTAGCGAAAGGAAATGTAACTGCGATGCCATGTCGGGTAGTTGGTAGTCCAACACATGTATCAGTTCTTTGTTATGAGGTCTCTACACTCCACTCACTCCTTCCAAAGTTCCACATGCGCCCTCCTCCATTTCTCCTGTTGGATATTTAATTGATTTCTATAAAAAGTGAAATGAAGAATTTTAAATCTGTTGTTCTTCCCCTTGTCCGTCTGTTTCACTTTTTGAGGCCAAACTTTGGACAGATGGTGAGGGAGGGCCAGGATATGATATGACATGATATGATGGGAAGGCAACTGCATTGAATGTAAAATTGTAAATGTAGAGTGACATGATATTAAGGCTTTACAAAAGCTTGTCTGAAACTTGATTAAAAACGATTTTTTTTATCGAACAAATAAAATTTCAAATAGGTTTAAGAGCCATGTCATATAATGCCTGTGTACTTCCTCCCTGAATCCGTTTCAGTTTGGACGACAAAGAATTTTCAGCTTTTTTGGGGGAGTTTTTCCCCCTCGACAAACCAGAACTAAATCAGATTTTTTTTTCAATGAAGATGTGCCATTAAATGGGAATTTTTGCGATGGTAAAAATATGAAATGTGTAACGTTTAAGGTAGATGGATGTTATATGTAACGGATGGATGATAAACTGTGCTAAGACCATGTTAAAAGGTTTGGTGATTGGAGATCGGGGTTACAAGAGAAAGCTTAAATTCAAGGTGAAATGCATTTTAAATTTTATGCTCAAACTACGAAAAAACGGATGTAACGGAAAGTATTACGCGCTACCTTCTCCTTCATGATTGATTTACTCATGCATAGGCAGAATGAACATGTTTACATTTACGTAACGTATTTACTATTTACATTCAATTTCATTTTTTGACCTTTTGGACGCAATCGGAATATGACGTTAGATACATAAAGCTCAAGAGCAAACTGTACAAAGTGGGCAAGGGGATTACTTTTTATTGAGCTTTGAGTTTCGAATGGATCATATCACCAAATTGTCAACATTTTGTCAACCTACAACATATATATAAAACGTACGGTTAGTTTTTTTCTCTCCCTCTCAGCAAATGTTGTCTTTTTTACCGTCTTTCCAAAAAATGACGGAATCAAGGAGGAGATGTATTATTTTTTATGACAGCATTTTGACAAATAGATAAACACGGTAAAATCACGGTAACATGGCGTAGACCGAAGTTTCGACTGTCATTTGAAGAAAAAGCCAACCAGTATTTTTTTTTCCTCTCGACAATTTTATGCATCATTTTTGAAAGTCCTTATCTTCATTTTTCGCTGTATGTTCAAAGTTCCTCCCTTTTGTGTGTGTGTGTCTCTTCTTTGACCTATTTAAAAGTCGGTCGACGATCGTTTTTTTCTCTCTCTCCTCGTCACTACAGTGAGGACTGTAATGTGGTTAATAATGCAGACAGAAAGGAGTTTGCAGGTAACTTGCACTACACCTACATCTCGAATGAGTCAAGTACAACTTTCCGTTCTCCGACCGACAACACAACAATGCTAAGCGCTAATTCAATATCAAACACACCTGAGGACTACATTGAAAACGTATTGATATCATTGCTCATTATATTCCTCGTTTTTCTGTGGTGGAGCGACTTGGCTGAGCCAGGTAATATTGCATGATGACAGGATATTCCTGATAAGAACTCGACGTAGAAACATAAAATTACAGAAGCAAGTAAGGAGGGATAACGACCAACAAGAAACAAACCTTTTTTGCCTGGTAATATAACAATGATGAAGGAGGTTTTTTTTCTCCCAAGTTAAAAGGAATTGTTTTGATACTTGTATCTCAGCCATACATACTTTCAAGTTTCGGATGATGATGATGGGATGGTTCCTTCAAAAATCCAACAATGGAGTTTATCGTTCCTGGGGTTTCGTTGATGAACACCTGACACCTACTTGCTATTTTCATCTTGAGAGGATAAAATATATTATGTGACGGGGTTTAAACTAACAGTACAATGTATGCCAACATGGCTGGCAAATGGCTGCCTTTTGTGACGATTAAACCTAAAATGCTATGATACTTATTTAGCCTGAAAGGTGATCCAAAACAAATCTGAAGATTTTTGATAATTGCGTGTATTACTTTTTTCTTTAGTTGATCTTAATTAGTACATCAGCATAGTGTCAGCCTTCATCTGTTAATTATTTTTTTGAAGATGTAAAACCTAAGATATTCAACATTCATTCAGCATTAAACCTAGTTAAGCAAGATTATTTTTATTGTAAAACCCGTCTCACTGCTAAAACTCATATCTTGATGAATTGAAATCAACAGCACTCCATTCTAAAACTAGTTGGCCATTTCCTACTTCTCGAATTTTTTCCCCCTCTTTTGATTCCAATTTAAAGAAGTGAGTGTCTCCGTTATTACATTTATCTCGCCTCATTGACGACATCACATCACAACCAGGACAAAAAAATGAATGAAGTATTATTTATTTTAAGGAAGAGTCAGAATGTTTATGAGTTCCATTAAGTAATCTGAAATGTCATGTTGCTCATAAAAACTCTAATTAATATACAAAAAAAACGGTTCGTTGGTATAAATGGAGTTTAATTAATGGCGTTTATTGTGACGCGCTTTCATATTTATATAACCAAGAGATCGCTCGTGTGTGCTCAGTTGTTCCTCGTTTTCATTTCCATTTCAATCCGTCGTCTTACAAAAAATGATTCATGTGAGTTGGGCATTCTTGACAAGGATTGTATGGTCCATTCTTTTTTTTGCTGGGATATAACTGACGGCCATCCTCTTCAGTTTTGTGTTTTGCAATTTGGCTAATATGTAGAGAGTTGAACATTGTTGTTGCAACTCACAACGCCTTCGAAAAATAATGGTCGACAAAGGCATTCAGCGTGAATTGACTTCACATCTAGGAAATGCAGTTAACTGGGAGCCCAACAGACGTTGGGCTTAGGGAGGGATGGTTTTGTATTTGCGATTGTGCTAATGAACTTGTATAGAACGGGCTGTGAGTACTCTGGTGTGGTGGTCATATTGGGAATCTCAAGGTTCAGTTTTTAGCGTGGATGACGCTGGCTGAATGTGAAATTGATGTCTTCCCTTGTCTGAAGAAATGCTTGTAGCAAAAAAATGTAATCATTTGGAATAATAGGAAGATTATAGTTACCTATTGGAAATGCCTAATTTTATAGGTATATTTTTTTCCTATAATTTGTACCTACCTATATGTACATATGGTTATGGCAGTATCTCGCCAATCATAAATTTTGTGATTTTAAAGGGCTGATAGATTCTTTTCATTTAGTTATGCTCATGTCGAAAAATTCACTTTGCTCCTTTATTTGTATTTTATGCCGCTGTTAGAAATATATTTATGCAAGCTGTGAATCTACTCTAGTGTAATTCCTCTGTTGGGTAGTTCCTAATTTGTTTATCGGAATCACGACGCTTTGCACATTTTAGGCGCATCTTACGTGGTGGTAGGTACGTTGGTGGCTTTAGATTGTGATTATTTTTTAGGGATAATTTTATTTAGAAAGAACATTTATCCATGCATGATTTTGTAGGCTTTTCTAGAAGTTTGAAGGAGTTTTGATGTTGATCTTTCTTGGTTTAATTTATGCAATACTAGATTATGAGTTATGTCTTGATTAGAATCTATATTAAATTACCCTGTCGAGTATTTATTGCGTATTTATCAGTTGGGTGACCAACTTGTGGGTTTTTTAGCACTTTACCATTGCATTGTTCATTGATTAGTTGGAGGAAGACGAAGAGGGGAACGGAAGTAGTGCTCATGCATGCATGCAAGAAGTATTATATGTTGGCTCATGCTGATTGCTGAATTGTTGACCACTGCAACCCCTTTTTCTAGGAAATGCTCTTTCCTTTTTATTACTCCAATGGTTACTTAATTGTAGGCATGGCTGCTCATAATCATTATCATTATTGTAGTCTTTCCAAGTAATTCATTTTTAGGGTTGCATGTGGCCTTTTCAATGAAAATTGAATATTTTAAAGCAAATTTGAGATAAGTACTAATACAAATCAACGCCATAATAATAATAGGCGATTGCATTTTATGGAAGTGTTTTTTTGGACTAGCTGAGAGTGGTGTATCCGCAGGATTCATTTCCGTTTACTTTTTATCTATTACTCCTTCCCTCCATCCTGTTTTCCATCTTCAATTATCCGAAACCAAAATGGCAGAACGATGAATTTGAGGATAATGACTTTAAACATCATCATCATCATCATCACGAGTAGGGGCTTTTCATCATTTCCGTAATTCTTTCAAAGAAATGAATATTGTCACTCTACCGGTCAGGACGGATGACAATTCAGAATTGATAAAACAGTAAACGAGTTAGGGGAAAAGTCGGAGCTGATTTATAAAATTCGACACGAACTGGTGCATCAACAATGCACTGTAATAAAATAAAACTTGCCTGGGCCATAAAATCCTACCGATAAAATAAAATGAAGGTTGAAAGACTGAAGGATATACCTATCATGTTCTCTATTAAAAAAGCCTTATGGATATATGCAAACATTCTGCCTAAAGTCTATAAAAAATTTACATTGCAAAAACCCAATCATATAATGGCTAACATTTTGTTTGTTAATTTCCTGTTAGTCCGCCACGCAAATAGCCGTTCACATTGGGGTTGCTGGGATAAGTGTTGCCTTCTGTTTTTCGATATGATCACCAGCCATCATCATCCCTCGATCAGAATAGTATCTTAATCGTCATTTTAATCAAATCATTCAACATGATGCAAGCTAAGCTGTTCATAGTCACCTCAGACTTTTTCAACTCACCTCATCTCTCTGGCTAAATGAAAAAATGCAAATCTCATAAAAATGATAATCTATCTCATCTCATACTACATACCTGTTCCCAGTGTTTCACCTAGAGACCAGTGCCATATCAGCGAGTTTTTAGGTATTATGTTGGCTCACAATCAGTGTAGGTTTAGTGGAAAGATTAGCGATATTATGAATGAGGCTATGGATGGTAACAGCAATAAAAAAGGTACCATCAACCCCAAAAAGCCCCCTACAGGTAATAATTGCTAAAGATATGAGTGAACGGTATAAATTGGCTGATGTGATAATGATATTTTTGAATGCCGCCGCAGCGCTGCGCTCTTCGCAGGAAAGATATTATTGAAAACTGTTCGATAAAGTATCACAACAGCCGTTAGCTCTGATCTTACGCCTTTTTTAAGATCGACTTTTTCATAGTGCCTATATGCTCATTGGACAGTTATAAGAAAGCATTGCTCTCCGCTCTGACTCCTGCGCTGCTACAAAACAAAACCACTCACTGAAATTCATGAAATTGGTGTTATGTTTTTTTCATCTTTGCAAACAACTTTTATGATTTATATTGCTTTTACGGTTTCATATGACCTAAGTAGACTGTCAAACTGACAATCTCGAGTCAAATCTGACCATCTAACAATAGCGTGTTTTTTCCAAGGTAATCATTCCCACTTTGTGGGATTATGGTTGGGTAGGAAAAAATTCGCAATGTGAATGCGATTTCGAGATTTCAATATTTAATCTTGGGATGTGAGAGGGAGTTTTGTTGTGTTGGTTGGGGAGAGTAAATTATATTTTTGTGGATGGATTTGTTATCGGAGATCGGAGAAATTTGAAGGTTTCTCGAATCATCTTTGAAGATATTGGGTGATCAGATCAAATAATATGGATTTTTTTAGATCGCGTCCTAGAATTTCACTAACTAAGCATAAATTATAAGAAACTAGGTAATATCGTTGCAATTTTAGTACCTAGTTGAATTGACATTAAAACACGCTCCTACTCATCTTGGGCTTTGATTGCCATCGGTCGGTCGTGTTTTTACGAGTAGGACCAAAATCTGATTACAAATGCTCCATATCATGAAAATTGATTTCCTCTTTCATCCTACATTTTTACCACCTAAATGACCATAGCTGCCCTGTGTGGTTCCATTAGAAATAGAAATTGCTTGTTATAGTTGCTCAAGTCTAAAAAAATGACAATTTAAGTTGGATATATTGTAAAAGCTAACCTTAATTTTAGAGTTGCATATACATACGAAAGGATAGAAGGGCAGCGATGATGATGATGATTACAACTATCCTTGCGTCTCATCGACGAAGTTCAATGCTAAACGGAAATAGGCACAATTTGCCTTAATCAATGTCATTACTATTAATATATTCTGAAATGAAATGAATTTGATAGCTACTGAAGTTCTCCCTTTCGTTAAATGTGTTATGTCGTTAGTCAGTACATTCCAACACTCCCAGATAACAATTTTTATCATTTATCTTCATCACTATCACAATAAGCGAGTTTCGTCTGGCGGACGACGGGTCGTCGATATTGTTACTAATGGGAACGCTAATTCTTGACCTACCGTGTTATATCTGGGTAGGATTTAGCACTAGGAACTAGGAGTGCCTGTTCTCCCGTTTTGAAATGAGTCATAGGCATACTCAAGACATGTTAAAAAATATGTGTACAGCCGAGTTGGAAAAGGGGGACAATGTACAAAACAAAATATAAATTATGTGCATTATTAATGCTAATTTATTTTCATTGGAGATAAATGAATGAGAGACACGCTTTTACCGACTTTCATCATCATTAGGGGATTAAATGCATCCGTGTTCATAAATCTTAATTGACACGAGGCTGTGAAATGTTCATCCGTCCTGGCATACTTTTTTAAATGTACTTTCATTGAGTAAAGATGCATATCAAATGTTGCATGAATTTAAATGATTTTGATAATCTGTCTCTCCGTCAAACTGAACAGGACCCTGTGCATCGTGTCATGTAGAATAAGTATAATGTCTTTGACATGCAGTCAAATTGTCGGTTTATTTTTATCGCTTGTGCATAGCTATTGGCTATGGCTAATTTTAGAATCTTATAATTTATTCATTTGTTTTCCCAATCAAACGTAAAAGCTTTACCATATCGATATGATCAATGATCACATTCGTTTTTATCACAATGGGCTCTTACTTTTTACAACGGGTTGTGAAAAGTGATATGAACCTGATTATGCTTCACAGCTTATGCTAAAAATAGGAGAAAGTTTTGGAGGAAAAAAAACATTTTCCTGCAACATTAACTTGTGTGTAATGCATTCCCCGTCCCTATTACAGTAAACTATACACGAAATGTGATAATACAATTTGCATACATTATTGCGGTAGCGAGAGGTCATCCTTCCCATATTTATAAGATATTTTTTTCACCACGCCAGCCACTACATAATCCCTACTCAACTCCATTTTTTCGCCCATCCCACCCACTACATACCTGCTCAGAAAACTCAGCATGCATAATGGATAGCACTCAGGGAAATATCAGTTTGTGGGTTTTACGACAAATTTTAATTTCGCCATTTATAAGACCAACGGACTAAGGAGACTCACCAGGGTTGCGATTTCATTTTTTAATAATTGTGTCACGAA
>JAQGAG010001075.1:0-11321 GCA_034696835.1 Lepidocyrtus lignorum
TTAAAAATTTGTATAAAGCAAGCGCTTGTTCTGCAAGGAAACGAGATACCGCTTGCTTTTCAAACTCGGATCGTTGCTCCCAAGTAATATTTGTTTCCGGCAACCGATCAACGGAGGAATTGTAAAAGTGTGCGGGGTACAGACTAGAGTGACTGACCAAACGGTGGAGATTCCTGGTTTGATTATCGGATATGTACCTTAGCAGTCCCATCCAATGTGTGAAAGAACTACTGGGGGTGCTGGGCGAAGGAGGATAACCGTAATTTGACACAGTCACATTAATTAATCTGCCACTTTCTAGACTCTTCCAGATTTGCTGTTCGTACATTTTATATATTTGCGACGTACCCCAAAATGCCCACTCACTTCCTGAATTTGCATTCTCAATGATGTGCTGATAGATAGTGAGGTTATACTCATAGGTAGGATTAAACCCAATGAATCCCGTTTTAGAATACACAGTAAAATTATTGACAATCAACTGCTGAAAATTCTCGACTGGGAGCGGTTTCCGTGGAAGGATCAAGTTGTAGACGTTCGTGTTTCTGTAGCCGTTGCTTAGCACGATCCCAGTCAGCATCAAACTTGCCGCGATCAGACGACTTGGATTGCTTTCAAGAAGTCGAGACCGGAACGGGTCACCCTGATCGAGGAGAACTTTGATTAGCTGGAGCGCGTTTCTCGTGATTGACATGTCACATATTCCTGCTTTCGACCCAACATACTTCAACACCATCGCAACAATCGGAATTGTAAGGAGGAGTGCTAACCAGGTATTGTCATCGTAAACATTGACCAACTCTCCGAATGCCATTGACTCCACTCCCAAATCCCCACAACTTACAAACTGAAGGGCATTTAGCGTATCCGTGATAGTAAATGTAAACTGCTGTGGCAGGTGGTATTCCAAGTGGTCTACATTGCCTACCAGCATAGGCATGACATCTTTATAATATTTTCCGGTTGTAAAGGAATATTTTATTTTTTCGCCATTCGTGCAAAGGCCTTCTTTCGTTTGGAAAGTAAAATTCTTGAGGACAGTGGTCCATAGGTAAGTTGCCAAATGTCCTATTTGTCCTTGGAATTCTGGGAATTCATCTGAGACAAGTTTCAGGGCGTTATGCTTACCAAGCTTGAACTGATTTTTGCACATGTCGAAGTGACTCGCGAAGTCCAGTTGATAACTAATATCCTCAATCTTACTAGTGCAAGAAATTCCAATTCCCTCAATATCTCCTCCAAGCACCTCCTCCCTTTTCACGCGACCAATAGCCAGAGAGAGTTCAGCCCAAGTTAGAACTGCACCTGGTTTTGCATGATCATATGCACTTATGCATTCAAAGCAGATTTGTATGGAACGAATGTTATCCGTGGCAACCTCATCATGATAACCCAAAGAACTAAAATTGGCATGTTCACGATAAAAAGTATCTACGAGGAAAAACTGCACTATCTCTGATAAGTAACGGGTATAAATACCGAACATATATACATCGTAGCATCTTCCAATCCATTCATTTAAAATGTCATCTGCATCCACCAAACTTTGGTTTTCAAACATATCAGATCGGTAAACAAAGATATGGATTGTGGCCACGGTCTTGGGCCACAGACCAGACACTGCATCGGAGGAATCAGAAAGTCTTTTGTACTCATTCATGGAGTAAAACCAATGTGGATGAGGAAAGTCACGCATGTCAACTTCGATCCATTTCTCATGCATTTTTGGAGATTTGTCAAAATCAAATGGGAACTTCACCTCATCAGCATACATTGGTGGAAAAATGTCCAACTGAACTTCGCATCTCCAAGGTCTACTATGAGCTACAAACCAAGCATATCTGGAATCTAAAAAGGTAGTTTGAAATACCTCATAAGTATATTCACCAGATGAGTTTGAAGTTTTGAAGCTCCACACAAACCAAAATCTACTTTCAGTCGCAGATTTTTTATATTCCACGAGCGAAATCTCTCCCTTATGGATCAACACTGGCGGGGATAGATGTTCCAAATTGATGTCCATCCCGAGAAAGTTGTGCAGAAAAATTAAACAGTTGTGGGACTTCAACGTTGAAGAAATAAAGTTATCCAGGTTGTCCAGTGCCTCGAGACGCTTCCAAATGGAAAACAGTTTTTGCTTAAGCAAAGAAATCCACTCATGTTCACTTATCAATTGACTGGTGTCCGAAGCACTGATTAAATACTTTATGCTACAAATCAACAGAAATGGGAAGAAAATACCACGCATGGAAAACAATTCTTTCATGACTGGTTCAGGTTGGGTTTTTGCCGCAGTGAAAATCAATTTCGTGATAATGACATGGAATACGGAACACAAACTTTTTTATTGGACTGAGTATTTCACTGACCCGGTGTCATTTTCAGTCTGTACGAGCCCCCAGGTAAACGAAGCATGTCGTACATATCATATCAATATATAATTTTTAGCGCTTAATACGAGTCGGAGGGATTTTTCTCATCTGTAGAGCCATTAAGGGCAAGGACACAATCCTATATGATTATGATTACCCATACTTTAAAGTAAGTAAAATAGGTTATCCATCAGAAAATTTAAAACCGACCAATTTTACCACATAGAACTTGGATATAAAATCAATTTTGCGAAACTGTAAAAACAAGTTAGCCTCTTAATGCATAGATAAATTAAAATTTAGTACTTTTTAAATAAAACAAATTCTAAATTCGAATTCGACGCCTAGTTCGTATTCAGAATTTACATATCGAATCGTATGCTCATTGGATCTACGTACGAGATAAAGATGTTCCTTTTTTAAGTTCAAGCTGGCACAGACAAGCAACTAGAAGAATACCTCGACGAGCTGATAAAATTCGAACAAAGGTCAAAAAGTTGAGTAAACCCGGTTAAAAATAATGTAGTTTTTGAATACCTCACTTCCAAAAAACTGCTTTAACTAATTTTAAGCATTGGTGGTTGTTTCCAATTTGTTAACATTGAGATACCGAAAGTTTACTAGTTGAATTGAGGTGAATAAAATCCAAGTCCTGACTGAAGGATGAAGTGAAATTGTCAATGTTTTTCGCTTTCTCTCCTTCCTTAACCCCGCCTAGCTTTTCCACTATTGGCTGGAATATAGCCTCCGCTTCTGGTAGTACATATGGCCAGTGGTCAACCAGTAGCCATTCTGTGATACATATTACAAGCTGCATCAATATTTTGTTTCATTTCTTTTTGCCTCAATCTATTCACCGAATTACAAGCAAAACCAGTGAAATCGATAAGGTACTTTATATAAATTAAAATGTATTGAAGAAGCGAATATCTATAAAGCATACTGGTAATGATAATGATGAAATCGACATGGATTTGGAAGGCTCTTTACTTAGGCTACCCCCATGCACTGCTCGTCCGGGACATGAACGCAGGCCCAATTATGCTTGTGGCCGGGAATGATGAAGATAACTTAAATGCTCCATGTATTTTCAAATTTAGCGTTCGCAAAAGATGAGTCTGGGCCTAATTGATAATTCATTGTTTGCCTCGAAAGATGAAATGAGACCTCTTATCTTTTAGATTTAACAGAAACTGACTTTACATTATAGCTTTCAATAATTAAAAACGTAATATTTAAGATTTTTCTACGATTAGTATTCCCAATTGAGCCCTGAAGCCGTTGCGAAACCAATGGAGCTCGATAAATTGAAAAAAATATGGGAACGCCTAGACTCATATCAGAACCGATTGTAGAATTTACCTCATTAAGTACAGTGTATGATGTCGACAGTTGCAATTCCGGTGCAAATATAGCAATTCATTGGGGTATGGTCCTGCTATACCAGCGAACTTTATGTGTCAATTTAAAAATTAACACGATAGAAAATTTTGTTTAACGATGTAAGTAGTTTAAACGTTATTATTCCGTTATTAGAGTATTTTAAAAGCCAAGCTGTGGCGTTCTTCTATGCGAAATAAATATTATTATAGAGGGTTTCAGCGGTTTCTCCAACGCAAACTTTAAAAGACAATTTATATAACCATTTCATATTACTTCTGTATTTTTCAAGGCTCAATGTCCCATTAAATCGATCCTGTGTGAAATTGGCTAATACATTAAGAGTTTACATACGCATGTATGTATGTAGGTAAGCATGTTATTTAAGTATTGGCATGTGTTGTGTACTCTTCTTCGTTCTGTCACTTTATATCCTAAAAGGTTTCATAATTATATATGTAAATATATACGCTACGCCAATTATTCAATAAATTCCCCCGGCGATCTTTCGAAACGTACAACAGCTGTGCCGCTCAGTTTCCAGCCATTCTTGTTCCAGAAATATGCACAGATTGGTCCAGCGCGCTCAATTAAGAAGCCAATATAAGGGACCATGGACCATCAGACCAATACAAAGGACGGCAAAGACGACCGAAATATTTCCATCTAGCTTTGCTCCAGTTGGGTCCTGTTTGGTTAGTTCACAAAGAACTCATCTTTAATTAGTGTCGCAAGCCGTTCAAGAAAGTCCCTCCACCTTTCTTGTATTCCCGACTCCTTGAAAATCCCCACTATATTAACTTACGACATGTCATAAGAGTATGCTCCCTTATGTCGAAAATTTTACGGATCGGAAAAATGAGATCAAAACCATTATCAGGGGCCCTGATTCAGGGCTATCAATTGCCCAGAAAACATACTTCAGTTGTCTGGGGCCGCGTAGAACCTGGTTCCGTTCCCGCGCTAGCTCAATTAAGTACATCTATTAGACAGACATCGACATCAATAATGATAATAGGGATCGCTACACCAGCCCAAGGCCACGTAATTAAAGTATTCACTCTCCGTTATCTTCCTCCTCTTCTTTGTCTCTATTTATGCGCGTCATTGATGCTGCTGAGTATTTTAACGACTGCTGATGACCTTCTTCGGAATGAACTGAAGAGCCACCTGACAATGGCTCTGCTACTGCAGCAACACCAGTTTCTCCAGCTTCTTCGTTGACCTCTTCGATAGAATCAGCATGAGCAGTATCTTTGTCCACTTCTTCAACACACTTGCCGGGTGTGGAGATGGGTGCTTCTTCAAGTTCCCCCTCCGATCTTTCGATAGGAACAACGGCCATGCGTCGTATTTTCCAAGCATGCTTTTTCCAGAAATACTCAAAAATCGGCGTAACACGCTCAAGCAAGAAACCCGTCAGTGCGGCCAACAGCCCAATACCAAGCAAGGCAAAGGTTACAGCAATGTTTCCATCTAATTTTGCTCCAGTCGGATCCTGGCTATTTATCAAGGAGTAGTCAACTTTAATTAGTGTGGCAAGCCGTTCAAGATAGCCCATCCACAACTCTGTTATTCCCGACTCCCTGAAATTCCTCACCCTCTTCACGAGGAACAATGGGATGAGCCCTTCGATAATAAATATGATATTGTCTTGCATATACGTTTCCTTCCCAACATTCGCATTCAATCCCTCTGCTTGTAGTTCGATAGCATATTTTTTGCAAGCGCTTGCTGGAACAAGTAGCGCCGTTCTGTTACATTCTCGTAATAATTTGTGTAAACCGTGTGCTTCGGTTTGACGGTAACGAGAGTTCGCCGGCAGTTCAAACTGCCGCCTCAAAGAATAATCGTCCAAGATATGACTTGTGTTCCGGAATTGGTCGATAGTTGAGGGATTGTAAAAGGGAGAGTGATACAGACTAGAGTGCCTGACCAAACGGTGAAGATTCCTGGTTTGATTATCGAATGTGTGGTTCGCTAATGACATATAATGTGCGATTGTACTAGTGGGGGTGCTGGCAGTACCGGAAAATTTGTTATGTAAAGCAGTCAAACTATTAAACCTCCAGCTCTGTATATTCTTCAACATATAGTGCTTGTATATCAGATATATTTGCGAGTATACACCAGCTTTCCAGGCTGAGTATCCAACCTGCTCAATCATGTGTTGATGGAAGGTGATGTTAAACTCATACTCAAAATCAAAATAGATGGTTCCTGCTTTTGACAAGACCGTGAAATTATTGTCAATAAGTTGCTGAAAATTTTCGATTGGGAGTGGTTTCCGTGGAAGGATCAAGTTGTAGACATTCGTGTTTTTATAACCGTTGCTTAGCACGATCCCAGTCGGCATCACAGCTGCCGCGATAAAGCGAATGGGATTGCTTTCGATGAGACGAGAGCGGAACGGGTCACCCTGATCCAGGAACACTCGAACCAACTGGAGTGCATTTCTCGAGAATGACATGTCGCAAATCCCTGCTTTTGAGCCAACGTACTTCAGCACAAGCGCAATAATCGGAACTGTAAGAAGGAGTGTAATCCAGGTATTGTCATCATAAACATTAACCAGCTCGTTGAATGCCAGGGACTCCACCCCCACATCCCCACAACTAACAAACTCAAGGAAATTGAGCGTATCCGTGAAAGTAAACAGAAACTGGAGCGGCAGAAAGTGTTTTGAGTGGTCTATTATGCCGGACACCTTAGGTTTTTCAAAAGCACGATAAAATGTTTCGACAGAGAATTGTCTTTTTTCGCCGTTTACGCACAGCTGGCCCAAGCCTCTATTCGTGTCGAGAGAAAAATTCTTGAGGAGAGTGGTCAATAGGTAAGTTGTCAAGTGTGCAATTTGTCCATTATATTCTGGGAATTTGTCCGACACAAGTTTCAGTGCGTTATGCTCGCCAAGCCTGAACAGATTTTTACACATTCCGAAGTGATCCTTTAACTCCAGTTTATAGAGACCGTCATAAATTGTAGAAATCTCATCAATCCCGATTCCCACAATATCCTCACCGCGAACCTCCTCCGTTTTGACGTGAGATTTGGCCGTAGAAAACTCCGCCCAAGTTAGAACTGTTCCAGGTTGTGGATAATCCCGTATGCAGTCAAAGCAGATGTGTACGGGGCGGACATTATCATCAGTAACCTTAGCATGATAACCCGAAGAACTGCGATGTTCAAAATGCAAAGTCTCCACACCAAAAAACATAACAATCTCTGAATAGTGACGGGTATAAAAACCTTTATGATTACTCCAATAGCATCTCTCAAGCCAATATTTCGGTATGGAATCTCGATCCGCCAAACTCCAGTTTTCGAGCACATCAGATTGGTAAACAAATATATGAGCTGGGGCCACAGTCTTGGGCCACTGGCCATATATTGTATCGGAGAATCTGTTAAGTGGCTTGTATTGATTCATGGAATAAAACCAAGTTGGGTGTACCAAACCATTACGAACATATATTTGATAAGTTCCTTCATATCCGGGGAGGATAACTGGGTACTGCTGTGCATTAGAATACCTTGGAGGGAAAAGGTCCAGCTGAACCTCACATTCCCATGGTTTGCTCCTGGCAACAAACCAAGCATAACAGGAATCCAGAAAGGTAGTGAATTCTTTTAGTTTATCATAATATTGAAAACCAGATAAATTTGTAGTTTTGAAACTCCACACGAACTCAAACTCACTTGAAACTTGCTTATAGCTATATTGCACGAGCGAGATTTCTCCCTTGTGGAGCATCACAGGTGTAGATAAATTTCTTAGATTAATGTCTATCCCGAGAAAGTTGTGTATGAAAATGAGACAATTGTGGGATTCCAAGGTTGAAGATATGAAGTTATCCAGGTTATCCAGTGCATCGGTGCGGTTCCAAATGGAAAACATTGTTTCTTTCAACATCGAAATCAATTCCGGGTTGCCCATATGCCTGGATTTCCAAGGAGTCACGTTGGGCAAGGGTATTACAAACTGGATTAAACAACTTAAAATAAGCTGAAAATGAAACCCGCACAAAAATAACAAATCCTTCATGATCGATTCAAGCAGCTTGAATTAAGCTGGATGTTTACTGAGGGAAAATTAAGTTTCGCGGTAAAAGCATGGGCAAGGGTAAACGTTGTTACACTAGCGCAGCGTTTCTTGCCCTCATTGTTCCACTTTAACCAAGTTTTGCGGACCATAGTCTCAACGCAGAGGCTTATAAAGCTCACAAACAACGAAAAGAAGTTCTGGACGAGCTGATAAATCCCCCAAAAATACCAGAAAGTTTTACAAACTTCTGATAATAAATAATATATACCTATGCAACATGGTCTTAACCGGTCTGTCAGCTTTAACTACAGACTCGCGGTTGGTTGTTTGATTTTTTTTAAAACTTTGGCTTCAAGATTATAGACACAGTTCGTGGCTTTGTAGTGAAGCAAGAAAATTCCAATTCCTGACTGTATGATGGAATGAAATTGTTGACGCTTTTCGCTTTCTCTCGTTTCGTAACTCCGCCTAGCTTTTTCGCTATTGGCTGAAATAGAGCGTCCGCTTCTGGCAGTACTTAGGGTCACTAACCATTGTCAACTCGTGAAACTAAAACATTCGCAATATTCCGACCAGTCTCGATATATATTTTTTTGTTCTTACCTCAATGTATTTACCAAGCCGTATTATAAGCCAAGGAATTCCATAAGTACCTGAAGTCCATTTAAATATTCTGGAATACATAAACCATACTGGCAATGCTTGGAATCAGCAAGGATTTGTGACGCTCTACGCTCTACACTTGTATTTGCTTTAAACGAAGTACTTATATGGAACTTCTCTTACTTGAGCTGCTCCCGATGGCCCTGCAGGGCGTTAATCAAAAAGGCTTTTGGTCTACGATAACTCATAAATAACATAACGAAGTAAGTTTACTTTGCACGGGGGTGTTGAAGACAACTTAAGTGGTGGATATCAACTAAAATTTGAAGTTCACAAGAGTTAAAATGTAAGGATAAACTATTTAAAACTTCTTTTTTAGGATTTCACATAACATGCTTTGCAATGACGTCATGTACAAATTAATCGTTATCGTCTGTTTTGTCTTGTTGAGCAAGTCATGTTCACTTCGTCGAAAATACCCTCACATGCTATTTAATGAAATCATATATAAATTAGGACTCGACATCGATTGGCGGCATTCATCATTTAATTGAAATTCGAAAGCATAATACGTAATTTAACAAAAAAAGAAATACCCTCTTTGAATCATGCGTATGCGCAAATATAGCTAGGTCATTTTTTAAAGTTTTAGAATTCATATTAGTGCCTGACTCATCTTTGTCCCTATTGTAGTCACTGAATAATCTGGGATTCAAGTTATAAAATTCAGTGTTTAAATTAATATATTGGAAATATAGTATAGCCAGAGTAGTATTGTAAGCTAGTAGCAAGCTGGTAAGAAGAAATGGTCAAGGAAATTTGCCTGTGTGTATCATTTAAAAAAATTATGCAGTGAAAATAATTTTGTTGCTAAAATGTTGTTTATGAAGTTGGTGAATCTTCTAGCTGTAAATTTTTTGAACTATAATAATAAATAATATTCAAATGTTTGTTGAAAATTCAAATTTTAATTTTTTTATCTGTGATTTTTCAGTGAGTATGTAAGTGACACTGATAAAACATATATTGCTGAAATCAGCGATCAAACTCATTTTATTTTGATACCCCATTCATTATATCATGTAATTTGCAAAAAAAATATGACCTTGACCTTTGACCCTCTTTTTTTATCTTATTCACTGACATGATTCAGTTCAACCAGTCAGAGTCAGAACAAGCACGATTGCTGGTCAACTTTGTCCATTCAGGATTTAAACTAGCAAAATATCGTAATGCTTATCAAATAACGACTGAGCTGGTTCCCTGAACTAATTTGCTAATTTCAATGAGACTTCACTGAAAAATCACTGCTTAAAGTATCAATAATTTATTTTTTGGCAATTTTAAATATTTTTAATGTTTGTAAATTGGTCAGTATCATTTGCATTATTCAGTAATACAGTATTTTTGCTTTCAGCTACGTTATTCTATTAATTACGATCAATTTATTTTGTACCAGTCGAATTATCTCTTGGGTTGGCAAATAATATTTTAATCTTAAATTTAATTTTTACATAATATTATATGTTTTACCATGCCCGTTGCCAGTATATCGCGTCGAAAAGCTATAATAATATAGTTTTAACCGACAGGCATGGCATACTAATACAATCTCTTTCCGCTTTCATTAACGCTTCCTCAAACATTGCAAAAGAATCCATGGTCCCTCCTTCTCTGCCTCTCCTGTTGCGAATGATTCGGGAGTGGTGACGTTCTTCGAGATTGTCTAAAGAGCCGGTGGTCTAAGAATGGTTTGCATTTGCAGCGTTTCCAGAGTCCGCGAAGGGAACATTAGGGCCATCTGCATTGCTCTTCGGTTCTTCGGCCTGGTTGGTGGCCCTGACAGAGGATTCTGCGTCCGGGTTCCTCGAACACCTTTCAACTTGTACAACAGCTGTGCGGCTGGGCTCCCACCAATGTTTTCCCCAGAAAAATTCACAGATTGGTCCAACACGCTCAATCAGGAAAACAGTCAAGGCGGCCAGCAGACCAATGCAAAGTACGGCAAAGACGACCAAAACATTTCCATCCAATTTTGCCCCAGTCGGAGCCTGCTTGCTTATTACATCAACATCATTATCCACTTTCACGAGTGTGGCAAGCCGTTCCAGAAAACCCATCCATCTCTCCTGTATCCCCGACTGTCCGAAATTCCTCACCCTCTTCACGAGGAACAGTGGGATGAGCCCTTTAATATCAAATACTATAGTGGCTTGAAAGTACGTCTCCTTCCCCACGCTAGCTTCCATCCCTTCACGTCGCAGCTGCATAGCATACTTTTTGCATGTGCTTGCTGGTAGAATGAGCGCTGATTTATTACATCCCCGCAAGAATTCGTACAAGGCAGCTGCCTCTCTTTGAAGGTAACGGGATTTCGCTTGTTTTTCAAACTCCCAGACATGTGGCCATGTGCTCCGTGCCCAATCCGACATCCGGTCAGTTGTGGAATTGTAAAAGTGGGCGGGATACAGACTCGAGTGCCTTACCAGGAGTTGAAGCTTCCTAATTTCATTATCAAATTCGTCATACGCCATAAAATATGTGAAAACGTGGGTGCTGTTGTAAATTGTCTTACTAGCTATATCCCATATTGACCGCCCAGTCGTAACGTTCCTTCCATTTATATTCATAAACATTTTTTCCTGGTATGTTTGAAATATTTTCGACCTTAGGATGAAGCGAATCTTTCCCAAGTTTGCATAGTTGCTGTTATCGATCATGTGCTGATGGATAGTGAGGTTGTACTCATGCTGAGCATCAAACCAAATGGTTCCTGTTTTAGAATAGACGGTGAAATTATTGTCAATCAGCTGCTGGAAATTCTCAATCGGGACTGGTTTCCGGGGAAGGATCAAGTTGTAGACGTTCGTGTTTCTGTAGCCGTTGCTTAGCACGATCCCAGTCAGCATCACAGCTGCCGC
>JAQGAG010001076.1:0-11318 GCA_034696835.1 Lepidocyrtus lignorum
TTGTGGTTGGTCGTCCTAAGCCTTACGTCCCCCATGATGAGTAGGTGCAAATTACGTCGTCACACGTAAACGGATGTTGTTGAGCTTGGTAATATACCGACAAGCTTGCAGATAAAATGGTGTAGAAATTAGATGTTATTATTTCTTACTTGGTTTATCCTGACAATATCCGGTTCGAAGGACCATGAAGAGGAGTGGTACGTTATTTGCACGGATGAGGATATGAATTGGAGACGGTAGGCTGGATGCGTATGTTTGATGGATGAGAGTAGTTAAAGTCCAGGTGCCAGGTAGGGGTGATCCACCTTGCGCAGGTTACGCCTTGAAGTGACAGAATGAGATTAGGTCCGGGTGCTCGAACTTCATCTGTTACTGCACACTAACTTTTGGAGATAGAGTGAACTGATGATGTTTTTGGATGAGAATCGAATATCAACAATTGCAAAGGAAATCAATATGGATATTTAGACTCAAAATGTTTCTCAAAACTGTCAAATTACGTCGAATATTTATTTAAAAGAAAATGACTCGGAATTGAAACTTGAAATTAAAATGAGCTGTCTGACCAGCATTATGCGTGGCAGACCCAAGGGAAGAATGATCACAACGAGTCCATTTGGACTACGGTATTTATAGAAAATATTACAATGGATTGGAATGTCATACGTTAAAAATTATACAAAATATTAGGGACAAAAATGTGAATACATCGAAAATAAAATACGGTCACTTCTGTTAACTTTGACATTGGGGATTAAAATGAAGACTTGACTTACACATACTTACATTGATTTGGCGGCATGAAACTTAATACAATAATCCCTCACTCGAGGGTAATTACAGTCATCATCTTAAATAATACATGTTATATACGAAGACAAAGACTTGAAAGGAACACAATAAAAAATGTCATTTTTACGTCTCACTTTTGAGAACAAAAGACCCCAATTATTGAGGGTCGGTGCAACATGCACCCAAAGAAAATCTACATAATTGGCTACGCTTGATAAGCTTATAAAAAGGTACTCACTAGTCACTGTCGGTATCGATGTGACAAAGAAACAAAAAACTGACAATGAAAGCAGCGCTTAAATCACACAAAAAGATACCTCTTGGAAAGGGACAAAAACATACATTTATCTCCGTTTAAACGGATTTGCATACTGTAATGAATGGAAAATTACTGACTATGTACACGATACTTCAATCTAACTGAACGTTCAAAACATATTATATGCCTAAACATGATTCAATACAATCACGACATGTGTTCCTTGTAAACCATACCGATCGGCTATCCCTGATCACGTCACTCTTCGCCCATTCACTCAGATCTCCTGAACACACAAAAACGTTACTGCAACAAACAACAAATCTTGATATATATATTTTTCTCTTTTCCCAATTACAAGCTGCTACCTTGAGGAATTGTCCTTGTTTGAAAGGTTCGACTACGCTATATATCCTATTTTACATCACATTGTATGTCTATGTTAGTTATGAAATCCTTTTTGAGATATGAAACGATGTTAAATTTTGCTACTACCTATGTACACCTTTTTTTGTTATTGATGAGATGATGATGATGGTATGGAGGTGCAGTATGTTTTTAAAGCTTTGTGATTTTAAAGCCACTGCAGAAGGCTGGTTGCTGTTTTCCTTTTATTATTTGGATTTTGTTGAATGAATTATGTAGCCAGAAAAGACGTTACCTATATTTAATGAAGAGAGGGTTCGTGTAATATGGATGCATGTACTTACGCATGGATCTCCTTATTTTAAAGGTGGCTGGTTGAATGAGAAGAATTAGAACCAGGTATTGCACATTTGGTGTATGGGATGCGAATAAGTACGAGATGCTAAGAAGGAAGAAAAGATCTCTGTCTTGCAACCTGCAATGCAACTGCAAGAGGAAAAAAATGTCTTGAGATGGATCTTGCCGTTGAGGATTTCATTCAGTTTTTATTGTTATGTTGTTGAGCATGCAAGTCTTGATTCTTGAATGAGATGATTTTTTCCTTCGTTATCTTACTAAGCTCTCTTTTTATTAGCGAATAATGACGAGAGTTGAAAATTGTTCTCAATTCGGTTTTACAACTTTAGAGGAGGATTACTAGTGCCATGCCATGAGTTTTGTGTTTTGCATTATTGTTTCCTTCACGGTATCATTTTTACTTTAGTTCGAGCTTCTGTTGAGTTTACATGAAAAAGTTTTCAGTTGGTTTTATGTTTATTTGAAAAATGGAATCTGATTTTTTTCTGTTGAGTTGGATGCAGTATGGATGATGATAGTTGTGAACTGTGAAATTCCGAAATGACTGCTTCGAATGTGAAGAAAATTTGAAGAGATTTTTTTTGTTTACGAAGTTGCCTTCCGTTGCTATATTGTGTTTTGTTTCGTGTGTGGCTGAAATTAATTACACCTCTCAACAAAATGATGCTTTCAGATGCTCATCCACCCCGACACCGGAGTCTGAGTAGGAATGCAAGCGGCTCAAGCAGTCCAGTGGACTTCGGGGATAATCTTATGGATGACTATGCCGAAATAGTGGATGAGGATGGGGACTACTCTATACCAGCTTGTGAGTTTAACAAACCAGACTAATTTCCATATTTTATCAATGAAATAAATTCTTGACAAATTACTCTCATCTTGTGAGAGCATCCTGAGTTATCCCTTTTAATGAGGAGAGGAGACGCTTATTCTGTTTCTGATTACCAAATTACTTGGTAGAAGTTGGCCACTTAAAATGCTAATTTTTTCTACTTGGTTCCTTTAGCGTTAGGAAATAGTAATGATAATATATTATGTTGGGGTTTATGATGATGACGGAATGATGATGTAGCTGTGAGAGAAATTTATAATCTTGATCTTGAATTTTCTGTTCATACAGCACATGACTACGAACTAAATAGAAATGATGTTGAGCTCGGTGATATAATCGGGCAAGGCCAGTTCGGCGATGTTCATCAGGGAATCTGCAACAACAACAAAGACAAGGAGAATATCGCCGTGGCTGTAAAAACGTGTAAATTTGATGCAGATGCTGGTACTGCTGACCGAATCCTTGAAGAAGCTTGTAAGTGCATTTATGAAATTGATGGCTTATGCTTTTAATGTAGTGATTAGGTTGACCCTTATACTTAGGTACTTTTATTGGCTAAAATTGTTATAAGTAGTTTTGGGAGGCGGTAGTTGATAAAGATCTGGAAGACTTTGTCTTCCTCGTATGAAGTATCTATGTGAGGAAAAAGAACAAGCGCATAAATTTTGATTAGCCCAAAGATATGAAGTACCTACTTGATTATTCCGAAAGTTAGTAATTACTCTGTTAGATTAAACTGAAAGCCTACCTTCAAGGCAAAATCCGACAAGTGAGAAGATTTGAAATAGCTCATTCAACCGTAGAGTAGAGGAAGAACACACCTGCATTCGCATATTTTATTAGAGCTGCGAGTCATTAAATCCCTTGCGTCGGGTGTGCGAACTGTGGAGTACCAGGAGTAAATGATTTAGGGTCGACAAAGCAATGATAGCTGATAAGATGATTATATGATAGCAAAACTGAACTGCAATGAAAACAATGACTAGTATTGCTGTCGACGCTGTCTTAAAAGTACAAGTTTCATGGTTTGGTAAATATTATGAATGCTTAAATTATGCTTCAGGGCACGTGCAATCATGATGACTTATCGGAGGACATTAATCATCAGTTTCAATGTTAAGTTGTGATGCATTTCATAGCTTACCATTATGTCTTTAACTTTTATGATAATCTTGGAATGAGCATCTTCAGCTGGGTAATGCAATGCAGTTTTAGCTGCGTATTTTAAAGTTAGGGTTTTACAAATGGATATTATAGCACGTACGCATTAAGTTTGCAAATAAAATTTAATCAGTACTTATTGCGTATGGCAATTTGACTCGAAGAAAGCAAAATTTTCGAGTTTATCACGTAGGATGTTTCCTTACAAATGAGCACGCAATGGTAAATATATCGCATGTATGTCAGAGTGCCCCAGTGAAATTTTATTCCAGTACAGTTGATATTAGAGTACCATCCTCAACAAAAAATGAGTTTGCATCACTTATCAAAATAAGGTCGTGTCCATGTTCGAATGAAAATAAACCTTTTTACCAAAATATAAGCACCGAATTGCTGAAAACGTGCTAAAAGTCTAAACAATTAAGAGGTGATGATGACTCATCCACTCTTCCATTTACATTTAAATATGGCTATCTAAGGTTTCGTCTTCCTGATATCCTGATAAAAGAACTTTTTGCCACTCTATTTAATTTTATTTTTCTCCGCATTGCACACAATGAATAATAGAGATGCGTGGGTAATAGGTAATCAGAATACAAATAGAAGATACTGGGTGCAGTTTACTTAGATTTTAGACTGATTTAGAAAGTTCAATTAGGTAATTTAATAATGAGATTTGAAGCTCTCAAAGATATTTTTTCTAAACGCCGTATCTCAAAATGTCATATGCGGTTCTCGTAGAAAATCCTAAAGTATACTAGTTGAACTAATTATATTTTTGACTTTATTCCATCCTCTAGATATCATGCAACAATTTGACCATCCACACATTGTCAAATTAATTGGGGTATGTTCGGATGCACCAATTTGGCTAATAATGGAGCTAGCTGAATATGGCGAGATGAGAGCTTATCTTCGCGCAAACCGTCATGTGATTGAGTTGGAAACGCTAATCTTGTATGCTTATCAATTATCCACTGCGCTCTCATATTTGGAGTCAAAGAAGTTTGTCCACAGGTAAGGGATATGTCTTTATAACGGTTTTCCTTTGCGATACCACAGATTTATTATTATTATTTAGCGTTCGATTAGAAAATGGATCTATTTACCTATATTTGTACATAGGTAGTACAAAATAGGCAGCATTTTGGTGTGACAATTTAATTGCACGATATAAGAAATGACTAGCGTTCTGGATTGATCATTGGACGATAGAAGAACTAAATTGCAATTTTTCCTTGCAGGGATATAGCTGCTCGTAATGTGCTCGTTTCAACACGCGACTGCGTCAAACTTAGCGACTTTGGATTAAGCAGGTTAGCCAATCAGACAAAAGTTCAGTTTCATTTTTTTGGCAAAGCTCATGATTGTATTGTCATTATCGTAAAAATCGCGAATTGTAGTGGGCATTTATTTATTGCTTTGTCTTTGAAATCGTAGGTGGGTGAGAGAAGACCAGTGTTATTACAAAGCCTCAAAAGGAAAGCTCCCAATCAAATGGATGAGTCCAGAATCCATCAATTTTCGCCGCTTCAGCCATGCCTCAGGTGAATATTTTATTTTATTCTGCAAAAAAAAAACCTGCTCCATATTTTTTTGAAATCGGGAATCATAAAATTACGGGATATCAAAATCCGCATGAAGTTGCTCATTTGCAAATTATATAACAATTCTTAATTATTCTATTTTTATGAACTGAAATCACCAAATCAAAGACGTGTGGATGTTTGGTAAGTACAACATATTATATTATCAATTATACTAGAATATTTTCATCAAGATCAAGTGTCTAGCCGAGCGCGGCTATGTAACGCAGTTAAATCATGTCACTCAAAAAACTGCTTCATGATTGCTTATCAAACGCCTATGTTCCCTATTGTTTATGATCATGTTTTGAAGAACACGTCGAGTTATATTTTATTTTGGATTGGAAACCCTTAACATACAAAACATAAGAATACTACCTGCTGCGCTTTCTTGACATGACATTTAAGGTGCGATTGCGTCTATTTCTCAAAGCTCATCAATGACGTTCATAGCCCGTTGGCAGACAAAGTAGACAATGAAAAGCGTTTTGTGCTAAAATCTTTCCTAAAACCTTTTTTGGGGGTGAAGAAGCAGTAAAGTTAACAGAGGATGATGAATTACAAGTTTGTTTAAATTGTTCAAGCTAAAACAACATGTAGCAAGTCAAGTTTATGAAAATTTATGAATGAAAAGAACAAAAATGAGCTTTACGTTGGCAGATAGAAGGAACATGGGCAATTCACAATAAACTTGTTACAATTTATTACCTCGCTCGTATCTTATGTATAAGAATGAAAAGTTACGCTAATGTTATTTAACAAATTGCAGGGGTGTGCATGTGGGAAATCTTGATGTATGGAGTAAAGCCCTTCGCTGGTGTTCAAAATAATGATGTGATAGGGAAGATAGAGAACGGGGAGCGACTTCCCCTCCCTTCAAACTGTCCTCCTAGGTTATACGCGCTAATGTCCCACTGTTGGAACTACGAGCCCTCCAAACGTCCCGGATTTCAGCATCTAAAGGAAGCGTTATTGTAAGTTAACTTGGAAATGCCTTTTGTCTTTGCAATGCAAACTAGCTCTCAGCAATAAATCTCCCTTGGATGAGTAAGTTTTAGACTGAGAATTTTTCTTTGGGGAATTCACAGTGAAATCTTACAAGAGGAAAGACAACAGCAGAAGGATATGGCCAGGAGGGAGAATCGTAGACTTCAGACAATGTCGTGGGGTAAGTTAACTTCTTAAGTTCGACCAACGTTCGTGCCAAAACTGCATGAAGCTGGTTATTATACGGGGAATTTTTCATTTTTATTATTAGCTTCATCAACATCGGATGAACTTGCTCCACCGAAACCACCAAGAATAGAGCGTCCCCCTATTCTTGGCGAGTCCCAGCAGCAACAGCAACTAAACCAGAATGCCGGTCCCACAACCTACATCGTCGCTCAAAACCCAGAGATTTTGTCGCAGCTCCTGAGAGAAAGTGAACAACGTGGGATTAATCCTGCAGCATACAACATGCCGGCAAATGCCTTCAATACACTTTCGGTAGATTTTATTGGTGGAAGTTTAGGATCACCAAAGCGAAAACTTAAAACCAAATTGTTCCCCAGTGTGTCTGCCTTAGAGCAACACCAACAACAACAGCATCACTTTCTCCATTCTCAAAGCTTAGGGGAGGCAAGTAGTGGGGCTGGAGTTGCTTTAGGAGCGGAGGGAGGAACGGGGACTCCAAACTGCAATACTTTGTCCAGCCTAGGCACTATTAGCACTAGTTCTAGTTCTGATATTTATAATATGTCATCCAGCACACCTGGAGGCTCCAAGCCCACTTCAAATTATGGAACTTTGGATAAGGTTTCTGCTCTTTATGAAACAAAACCTTTTTTATAAAACAGTTTATGAGCTCGAACGTTTTTTTTGTAAAGTTTGCAGATTTGTATGCACTTTTTTATTGTCCTATTCCACCTTTGGAATAGGACGTTCCAAGCATGTATATATAGTCCTTTAATGATTTTTTTTGAAGTTTTGTTCCAACATTTTGTAAGTTTTTATGACACTATTTTTTACCTTTCTTTGGTCTGGGGAAAGCATATCAATTTTATCTTTACCTTTGATGATGCGAGTCCTTCTATGAATTTATATTCTTTCAGATGATTACATTTTGGTTTGGGTTTTTGGTGATCAAACATATTTTTTGTATTTTTTTTGCTTACATATTTTATGCATGTATGTCTTATTGGAGAGGGTAGGGGAAAGGCACTTGAGGCAGATATGAAAGGCATGTTCGCAGGAAATATTTGTATATTTTTTCGTTTGTGGAAGTTTCATTGACATATTCAACTTAAAGATTGCAAAAGCCAAAATGGAAGTCTTAGATAAACAGTATTTTTGTCAGCAACAAAAACGATAGTGAAAGGAAAGTATGAAACCTTTCACTATCTTTAATCCAAACGGATATACTTCGCCTTTCATCTCCGCCTCGGCAAAAGTGCTTTTTGGCATGTACAGGCCTTATGTAAAGAAATGTGTTATTTGTTTTATCGAGTACCCAAAACGCTAATAAGGTAAAGTAATCTAAACAAAGACTTTTTTCTTTCCATTTGGATCCATCCAGCAGAAGACAGACAGATGTGTAATCGCTGACGGAAGCGATCCAGAGCTCAGGTATAAGCAGGAGCTGGAACAGAGACTGAGAGACCAGCAAAAACAGTCTGAGGAGGACGGGAAGTGGCTTGCCGAAGAAGAGAATAACTTGGTGAGAAAGCGATTATGAGCACTTTTCTTTCACCAGTCACTTTCCCTTTTTTATGTTTGATGTGAGGAAGCATGCTTTTATCATCAAGTCGAGAGATAAAAAAAACATGCGATGTTTACCCTTCCGCATATAAAAGACCTTCATTGTTTTGCGAATACCTAAGTCGATGGCTTAACACGGAGTAGCTTAAGAAGCTTAGTTTCTTTCAAGGAAGTGAATTTATGGAATGATGATAGCAGCTTTCTTTTCCCAACCAATTTGGGAGATAAAAGCTTAAATTCAAAGCAAACGCTGTAGCGCTGCTGAAATCGCTGTGCATTATCTAAGACAAAGTGAAAGTATAAAAAAGGAATATGACCTATTTTCGCATGTTTCCCTCAGAAATGTTTGTGTCTGCTTTTAGCAAAATAATATGTTTGCTCTCTCCACTGGTAATGTTTGCACATCTCATCTCCTATTATTATTGTTTTTGTTTACAGAGAAAACGTTTATCCATCACCACCAGCACTTCAGATCGATCCGATAGTGAATGCGGTGATGTTCCTAATGGTTCATCTTCCGGACCAAGCTCACAACACGGTTTTACCCCAATTGGCGACTCGAGCTCGGATACAGGAGGATCCGGTTCGGACAAAAAGCTCATTATTGTTAAGGTGAGACACTTACTGGAAATATTTGCGGAATGTGGGGAAAACGCTAAGAAATAAAAATCGTAATATATTTTTTGTTGCTGAATGATTGCTATCGTATTGGTTTTGATCGTGTAGAAAATGGAACCCACACCCACGGCGGATTTGGATCGGGCGAATGACCGGGTATATGACTCTACAACGTTTGTGGTGAAAGCAATTATGGAGCTGACACAGGGTGTCCAGCAGCAAGGGAAGGTTGAGTTCTTAGATCTCGTGAGAAAAGTCGGGATTGAGCTAAGAGGCTTATTAGGGAGTGTAGATGAACTAGTCAATGTTTTCCCACAAACTGCGAAACACGAGGTTAGTGATATTGACATGTGTATAATCTATTACATTTTTTGCAGAACGACAGAAAACATTCCATTTATCATTTCTTGTCAAATGCTAAATGAAAACCTTTTTTCTTGGTTTAGGTTGAAATGGCTCATCAGGTTTTGAGTACTGATATGAAGGAATTAGTCAATGCCTACCGTCTTTCCGAAAGGTACAGTACAACAACGCTGGATCAGGAATATCGCAAGTAAGGATTGATAACATGTTGGAAAAGAATTACCTACTAGTAAGTTATATAAATAATTCCGAGGATATCAATGAAATTCTAACCTTTTTTACCATTTGCAGACAAATGCTTTCTGCAGCGCACGTTCTAGCTATGGATGCTAAGCATTTACTGGACGTGGTTGATGGAATTCGTATGAGACACCCCGAAGTTGAAGAATTTATCGCGAGTCGTGGACCAGTCCAACCAACACCGACGGTGACGGCAACAGCCATGCCATCTCCACTTCATGCAGTTTTGAAGTCATAGCTCATACAAAATGACGACTTTAACAAATAAATATTTGTTAGAATTCCACAGAAAAATACTTTCGGATAAAAATTAAATTATATCCTTATGCCTGTAAAAGCATGCATCAAGCTATTTAAAGACTTCGTTCGTGGTTGTTGTTGTCGTTGTGTGTACCATTTTGCTCATGAATCCTGATCATGAAATATGTATTGCATTTTGATTATATTAATTGCAAATTACAGGTTTCCCTATTATGCGAGGTAGAAGGGTGTAGGATAAATATAAATATACCTATACACATATGAGAAAGGACGTACGCTTTTACAGAGACTAATTTTTCGGGACACAAATATGAATTGTGGGATCATATAACTTATAATTGAGATGAGATATATGAAATAGTTGTGCTATGGATTTAATTTGTCAAGCTATTATTTTGCCTAATTATCTCCACCATGTTAATTTAACTTACTTACTCACTAGGTGGAAAATGTATTATTAAGCTGTTCATTCAAAAATACAACTTAAAGTAAATGTTCAAGTATTTTAGAGAGATATGTCGCTATTCGAAAATCGGTTGATGAAATCTTTCTATGTAAAAAGTTGCAATTACTAGTCAGTTTAAATTGTTTTGCAGTGTACCAAATATAATACGAATACCTCATGGATCGTTTAGGTTGAGGTTTATGATTGCTATAAATGTACTCATTTACACAACTAATATACGTAAAAAGTATAGTCGCAAGAGGTGTAGGAAGGACCATTATTAGCAAATCTGGTTAATATAAAAATTCATACGATTAAAAAAAATACATCCAAGTTAGTTGGGACAATGAAACTAAAATCATTAAAAACCCTGTCCAGATCAACACGATAAGCTAAGCGTAAGCTAGGTTCAATTCATTCCAATATGCAGGGAAAATGTTTATTTTTACGGTAATGTTCAAGCTTGTTAATTTCCTGCTTGGTTGCTTTAGGGTTACTCTAAATTATAGACTACTATGATCCCAACGATGAACGTAGACGTTAAAATACCCGACCCAGCACATAACTGCATCTGCATGCAATTTAACCGTTCAAGACTGAAACTAAAACTTTGACAAGCTATTTTGTTAGGTGTACTAGAGTCGGTAATGTAGGTGTCTCGTGTCGTATTATGGTAAAATGTTGTTTTGCTGCTTTTATTTGAAAAAGTGCAACCGTCGAGTCCAGAGGTAATTTAAAGAGAATTAACTAATTCGTCATGATGGATGGGTAGGGTAGAGTAAATTCAGTAGTAGATATTTGCATAATGCAAGATTTAATTTTCGCTTTCATTTTTAGGTTAGTCAGGTTGGACAAATCACCCGGTTGATTTATGATACCTGACATTTCAGCATCATCAACACCACTGGTTCCCAGGATGAATAAGATAAGAAAAATGAATGATTAGAAAAATGAAATGACTTATTGTTAGGTAAGGTATGTCTTAAGGTATCAAGAAAGTTCAATATATGTGGAGGCCTCGAATGATTGAGCTAAGCCAGAATTATCAAAAACCGGAAGCATAAAAATAGTCTACTAACGTCAGTGTCGGTATTCGGTAATTTATCTATAGAGTGTGTATACTGCAATACAAATCAAAATGAATAATTTATTATATGTTTGCAAATAAAGCAACACTATTAGGAATGTTGTTGTCCAATATGAATGATGTATATTAGATATATTAATCGCATAATCCAATTTCATAGTCGTAAAACTGTCGTGTATGATTAAAAATTACTATTAAAAATTCGTATTCGT
>JAQGAG010001077.1:0-11317 GCA_034696835.1 Lepidocyrtus lignorum
AAGCGGAAGGGTGCTAATTTAATTTGGAGTTAGCTAATTTCCTTCTCCAATGATGTCTCATAGTGCCCCGGAAATCGGCTTTTGAAGTAAAAAAATGTACAAATAAGCTGTGAACGTGATCTGTGATCATGAAGATGACTGATAAGATAACATATAATATGATCATCATCTATTATAAAACTTATTTACTTATTAATTACTTAAGATAATTTTAATTTTATTTTTACCTGCCTGTTAATATTTGTCACCACAATGCCATTTGTTTGCATTGCTATCGGTAGTAGACACCGCAGCAACGAGCAACGAGCATAGCTCAAGCGCAATTTTCTTTCCTTTTGAGAGTTGGGCTGGGAATTTGGGATTGGGATCTGGTTATGTGAGTCAGCTGTGGCTTGGGCTGACAGAATTTCATATTTTTATCCGTCTGTTCGGCCAGCAAAACGAAACATCAAAATAATTTGTATTATTTTAAGCACGCTGCTATTTATACCTTTCAAGTATTTTAATATTTATGTTTATTAAATGTCAGAGGGTTGGTTATAATATTTATGTAAAAAATAATTAGAGTTAAATCCACCTGTTTTATGAGTGGCGATTTGGTAGATATTGGTTATAATTATTGTCAAGGTCGATTGGTGAAAGTAAAGTGTGTTTAGATTTTTAAGATGTTATTCAATTTTAATGATAGTTGACGAGTCGTATTCTGTATTCAAAAATAAGATACTTGTTTAACTCCCAGTTTGTTAATGAATCTATATAATTACGTGTACTTCCGAAGATTTAAGTTTTGACGCTGGTTAGTGTGGGGACAGCGCTAATTAATTTGTTTGAGGTTGAGCTGTTTGTTGTTTGAGGAGGGAAGCCTAAAGGATGGAGGGAATGTCTAACGACAACATCCCATCTTCCCCCCATGGGAACCCGTACGATATCAACGGGACGAATTTCATCCCGGAGAAGTTCATCAAGAAAATTATTTCGGTGAGATTAACTTTTAACTTGATTAGATAACCGAGAAGCTGGAATAATGTGAATGTTATAAATGAATGATTAGGTTGATTATTATGGTGTGGATGTAATTATTTGTTTGTCGAATTCAAAAGTCAAGGTATCAAATTAACCATTTAAGACGCTAATTTCTGCTTTTCTTGATTTTTTTTAGGAGTATTCACTTAATAAGTTAATGGAAACGGAGTCGAGCCTTATCCGACAAATTCAAGATTTGGACTCCGACATGCAAACGTTAGTTTACGAAAACTACAATAAGTTTATATTGGCAACGGACACGATAAGGAAGATGAAGACGGACTTCAGGGAAATGGAAGATAGGATGGCGTTACTTTCCAAGAATATTGCTCTAATTACGGATAACTCGGCAAATGTTTGCGATAGCTTAAAGGTAATTGTTTGTAATTGAAGAATTAACGTTTAAAATCTTATTTTGAATTGGAATGTTCGTATAGTACGAATTGAGTGCATTAATCCGTATATATTTTTAACTTTATAGGAAAAGCGAGATAAAGTGAGTAGGCTCTCTGGAATTAATGACCTATTGAAGAAGCTAAAGTTTTTATTCGAGCTCCCCAACAAATTAAAACAATACAGTGAAGATAGTAATTATGAGGAAGCTGTGAAATGCTATTTGGATGGTGTCCAGTTCGTAAATGAGTTTAAACGATTTCCAAGCCTGGAGGCAATCAAAGCGGATTGTCAACATATTGTGAAGAAAGTGAAGGACGATCTCTACGAAGATTTTAAGGATGAAGAGGTATGTTTCTTAAATGTTTGTTGAATGTGTTTGGTTTGTATTAAAACTTTTAATTGTGTAGGAATGTACTAATAACATAGATAATTAAGTACAACAAATGCTATTTTTTAATTTTAGAAATCATCACAAGACCTAACACGAAATGTTTCGCTGCTGTTGAATATTGGAGAGTCCCCAGCCGAGCTTGGGAGCAGACTGTTAGAAAACGCCTTGCCCAAGCTTAACGAGAATTTGGAGTGTATTAGAATCGCTGATTCTCCTAATGTGAGTTTGTTAATATTTTATTGGTGGTTAAAATTAAAGACAATACATCATGTTAATACCTATGCCTGCATATATTATTCACTATTTTTTAATTTGTTTTATCTATTCAGGTACCATTGGAAGAATTTATGGAATTGGGCTGCGGAATATTTTTAAGTAACCTTAGTTTAGTAATCGCCTCGTTTTCTCAAGTCTTCATTCAAACTACAGAGTAAGTGATTGTATTTTCATGTGTATATTCTTTAACCAAAACAAGATATATGTAAGATACGATGCATTTACGGTTTTTCGTGTTTACTAATTTTACGGTTTTTTGTTCAGGTTGGACGAAGGAGCACGGTTGGAATCCCAGCAAATGTTGAAAGCTTTCATCATAGATTTAATGAGCGACTTCATGGTAATTATGGAAAATCGCCTGACATCTGAAGATGAATTGTGTAATATTCAGGATCCGGAACAACGAGATGAGTTGATGAAGGCGTTAGACCGTTTATACCGTAGATTGATGGCCATGGGTACACTAATGCCTACGACCGATTTTTCCAAGTAAGTATATTTTTTCAAATATGACATAATGGTATTGTCCTACGATTTATTTTTACTATCAAATCTGAATCTAATTATTTTTACATTCTAGGACAGGCCTGGAATTAACATTCAAAGTTGCTGAATTGGACTCCGCATATAGCTTACAACGAATAAAAACATCATTTGAAAAGGCTGTCAAAGACTCTAGTCTAGAGTTAACCTCTCATCCTGGCTCATCTCAAGAAATATTGGGCTCGATTTTGGCAACCTTGGTTCTACAAATGAAGTCCAGCTTGACCAAACTACAAGAATTTTGCAGAGGAGACTTGCAATTCGCACAGAATTCAGAATTTCGTCAACGAATGGCAGTCTTGTGTGTGCGGGAAGGACTGGTGGTGGCATTATTCAAGTATTTAGCTAACTTCGGCCGAAATTTAATACAAGACGAACAGTACAGCAATTTAACGTGGCTCCTTCTAGCAAAGCTATATCTTGATATTGAAATCGGGACTGTCGAATACATGGTGAACTCTGTGGAAACTGAGTTTGATATTCGTCGAGAGAAAAAGAGCCAACATCAGGTTTACAAACTGACCAACGTGTCATCCCTCACGACAGCTTTAAACGAGACTGCCAAAGCGTTAGTGAAAGAGTTCGTCTCGTGTCAGGGGAACTACACTTCTGAATTAATGAAAGCCGCGGTATTAAGAAATGATCTGATGGCCATATCTCACGATCCGAAGGGACCAAGCCTACAAATGAAAAAAGTGATCGAAGTGCTAACAACGTTGGAGAAGCAAGTAGACTCAATTTTTCCCGACACAGATCCTGCCTCATATTTAAGGAGTGAAAGGTCATCCGATTCTTCCCGACGTTCTATCAGCACCACACTAGGTGGAAATAAGGGCCCAACGAGACCATCCATTTGGGCCAACTTTGATCCTAACATGGCCACGAATATTCAAAAACTGTTTTCAGAAAAAGTGGAAATCTTTGGGAATGTCGAGCTTCATAAAAGTGATATTATGATGGCTGTTGTAAAAATTGGATTACGGGTAATACACTAATTTTTAAAAGAGTTGTGGATTTAGTGACATTATGGGTACCTATTTTAATTTGTAATAATTCTTTAATCATTGTTTATGGTTTGATTTCAACAGTCGCTTCTGGAATGCATGCGTCAGAAAACACTCTGCAATTACGGCCTCCGTCAAATCCAAGTCGATGTGCTATATTTACAGATGTACTTGTGGAGATTTGTCAACAACGAAAGCTTCTTGTATTCCCTGCTTGATGAAATCCTCACAAGTTCCATTCAACGCTGTGTTAATCCCTCTTTACTGGAACCATCCGTGGTTGAGTCGTTAGCGGAGAAATAAGTCTGCATCAAGGCTAAATGGCTATTGACATATTGGTATTGTAATAGGTACTAATATTAGGCTATTTAGAATAATGTTGGTCTTACTAAAGGACATCATTTTGTAATAATATTTTACTACATATTTATATCGTAAGAGTTTATCCCAGGTTTCAATCCTGTGATCTTGGTGTGTAACATATAACTTTATTTTATCAGTATCCAGCTCGGTTACAATAATAATAGTACATTCTCCGGTAATTTATTGTATATTCTAACATGTGCGAAATTTTGAGGTACTGTTGCTGCTGTGAAAACATTAAAGAAAGCTATGATATTTTTTATGAATCTGATTTTCATTAGGAAATATTGGAAAGCAAAACTGTAATAAACTTCCTATAACTAACAATTTTTTTTATTGCCGATTGAAGCTTCTTGAGACATTTATTTAAACATACACTATATTTAGCCCTAACCCATCGAAATTGTCAGTTTCCGGAAGATCCAAAATACATAATCAACTTAATTACTTAAAAATTCTTATTAAGATAGAGATATTAATTAGTTGCTAGAATCATTATCATTTTATTAGTGGTATGAGAAAACGTTAGGAGCATCTCTCTTCTGTGTAATAATTGCTTTGTAAAATGTCATTACCTACACAATGCTCTGCGGAGCAAAAGATAAGTGTGACTAGCTAATGTCATTGTTATATCATCAAAAGTGGAATATAAATACTTTGTTCCAACTTGTCTGAATGAAGTCAAAATGAAAACGAAGAAACATCACCCTTTTCTTGCATGAATGCATAAATTCATGCATCCGCATCCCTCGCTTGCTTCCCCCCATAAATGGAGTTGAAGTTCGTTTCACATCATGATAGATTGATGATGCTGATATGATGATAACGATACTTATGGTTCATAGTAATGAATGACGAATATTCAATCAGCGAAACACCTGTGGCATATGTGTCTGTTCTTTTCTGTTACAAAAAAAGTATCTTTGTACGTTTTTCTTAAATAGGGGTAAATAACGTTCATTCATACCTCAGCATCAGATCGAAACCGATTCCACTCCCAGACCCAGACTCTAATCCCATGGATAAAACCATGGTGGTGCAATGATGATATTACGGATATGATTGTGGTTTGTGGTATATTAGCATTGCAGCAAGTTACTTGCCACCGTTAAAACTAGCTAGGTTCTGGGTTCCCATACCAAAATTAACGAATGTCTCCCTAGTTTAATACAGATTTTTACTTGTTTCATCTACTCTTTATGAAGATACTGTTAAGTATAATAGTTTACTGTCATTTTTTCTGTAACTGTCATCATAATCTCATCCTGGTTCTACTCCCCACTATTTATATCATCATCATTGTCTTCATCATAATTGTAATACTTATTATATTATTGTATTCTGATAACGATAATCGTACGATAACTTCACATTTTGCATTACGTGTACAATGCAAACACTCACGTTCGAAGCGATAGAGGAAGCTTCTTTACTTTAAAATGAGAGATTTTAATCATAACCTTAATATGTCATCATGTCATATCGTAATTACAATTTATTTGTATTACTTATTCACGGAACAAGTATGGATGGGAAAGTGATATACCTATACTCGCTCCTGTTGTAATACAGCGGAAGAGCCAATGAAGCCATTTCATTCCATATCTCGGCACAACATCCCATTACATAAACTAAAAGAGCTAATAAAAATTGTTCAGGTGAGGCAAATCCAAATCCCATTCCCGATATCCTCCTTACATTTAACGACGAAAGTAAACTGTGGAGGGGTGGAGTCCATGGATGACTATAATGCTACAAGCCAATTTCTACTTTGCAATGTATTAATTGGAGATATTGTTAGGATGGGATGAAATGACTTGGGTTGAGCGTTTTTTAAGCTCCCAAGTTCCTTTTCGCAACAGTGTGGTTAATTCCAGCTATTGTCAGTTAGTAATGTTCAGGTGGTGGTAAAAAGGTGAACCATTTTGTACAGCTTGATAAAAAAAATACGTAAGCGCTATAAGGCTAAATCTGCTACCTCGACTTCTCCTCTTGACACTCGGTATTTAAATGCAAAGAAAAATATTATGCTTCCAAAAAAAGATTTTTTCATGTAGGCTTCAGTTGTGAACTTGTTCTTAGAGGTGATGCCTGCAAAGGTGGTTGTTGAAGTACAAATATATTTTAGCGAAGAAAAAATTAACATTTTAAAGATTTTTTAAAAACCGTTCTTTGGAGTGCTAACCTAGAAAGGAGAGAGCTATGAATTGTGCTCTTATCATTCATCCCAGTAAAGAGGCCATATTACCCCGTTGGACAGCAGTCAAGTCTTATTCGTCGAGGGATGGATTCATTATGAGTAGAAGTAGCTTCGTCGTTGCTCATTACAGATATTTTTTCCATGGTTTGTGACCGTTCTAATGGGCATTGATTTTTATTAATTGATATAATGTGCTCGTGAGTCCGATCACAAACCACAATTATCTGTAGATAGTCATCTTTAGTTTGCATGAGCTACTCAATCCCTACTCATTCTACGGTAGAGAAAGCGCATACCAATTTGAAGTCAACCACCGATCCCTAACTACCTTTTCATGGGAGATGGATTACGCCATTGTGTTGATTGGCCATTTATTAACACCTCGCCTCACATAGCCATATAACCGTACATGGACGTAGCAACAGCGAATGCAATTCATTTGCTTGTCGTGTGGTCAACTCTTTATTGCGATTGGACATTGGGCAAGCATTGGATGATGCCCGTCCTTTGTCATGTCGTGATATCGTTGGTAAGTTAAAAAAAGTAACATGGAGAATGGTTTAAAGAAATTGGCATAATATATGCGTACTAGGTATATTTTATTAAATGAAAGATTGGAATTTCATTCAAAATCAATTCCTAATGAGACTGACTTACAATTTGAAAAGATATGAATGAATTAAGGTTCATTCCCGAGTTTCATAACGGAAGTTTACCGTCATTATATTTTCTAATATTTTTTGCTCCAATTACTTTTCAAATTATCTATACTCCTATCAGAATCCTTGGATTATCAGCTTTTCATTTTATTTCCTCAATTTAAGAATTTTTCATTTTTCCAAGTTTAACCGTTATAAAATTATCTCAATTCAATGACTTTCATACTTCCTTGAGCGTATTGGCTCGTGCTCAAATTGCCAATATCCATACGTTTAAATACTAATTGCTAGAGCCATTATCACCACTTCATTACACACCACACATCAGCTTTATGATGAGAGTGGATGATTATAGAAAAATAATATTACCTAGATTGAATGTCGACTGCCGTAAGTACATGTATGGCATAAGTAATTAGCTTCTTGAACTCCACTCCAAATAATACCCATTCAAAATAGCTAGGACATGAATGAATGAAATAAATGAAAGATGACTCACAAGTCAGCTTCTGTCACCACGACGACCATACCACAAAAATATCCTCACGTCTGGAACAAGGACAAACGTAAATGTGGAGGATAATGCTGAGATAATTTGGTAAATGCTCCTAATCTGCTCTTAATATGACGGCCCTCGAATCCTCATCTCATCATGTCATCATGTGCAAGCGAAGACGAACCTAAAATGCATAATTACCTATATTTTCATAATGAACCATCCAGCTGCATTCATCGTTTTCACCAGTATTGCCAGACTTTAACAGAAACTTAAGTGTTGGGTACTTGAACACTTACCTGAGCTAACCCACAAAACATACCTAAACCCAATCAAGGAGCCTACCTGAGAAAAAAACCAATAAATATGAGGGTAAGTAGGTAAGTACTTTTGTAAGTAGCATCCATCAACGGCTTTTTCCCTTCTCATAAAATCTTTTCATCATTTACGAGGGTTGCAGTTGCAAGCTGCAGTTAGGCTATGAAGATAAAATTATCCCCCTTTTATGGTAATTAGCAACCCATTAACTTCAAACAATGAAAAAGTCCATCGAAAATTTTAATGATTTTGGGAAGCTTATATAATATGCAGGTTTCCTGGAGGAGATAGTCAATATTGTGGAGGAAGAGCTCTTAGGCTCACGTTCCCCCAATAAACTTTTCAAGTTTAAATCCAGTTCTGTGAAAATTTTGTATTTCAGTGTGATATACCCGTTTCTGCGTTATAATTTTATTTACTTTAAATTGGTGAAATTATTTCAGAGGAATTTTCCCGAGGAAGCTTGAAGAAACCAGGTAAAATTTTTTAAAAACCATATTGTGCTAATTTTGATTTTAAGTACACGCCATCAACTATTCCATTCAAAATGATTTCCATTGCACTTCCTCCGTTTTTAGCATATTCATCCCTAAATTTATTGATCAATTCAAGTAGATTTGTAACGCGATAAAAAGGTATTTTATGCTGTACTAAAAGCCGGTATGAAGACATCACAATCATTAGCATATTTCTTGAGAATTTGTTTCATCTTCCTAAAATAGCTAAAAGAATTATTTCTTTTCCTCTATCATCTAACAATATTCCATGGAGTTCCATGCAGACGCATAGGTTTTCCTTCATAAAGTTTAACTATATCAGTCTGTGATACTTATTAGGATCATGTAGTTTAACAGGGTAAATAAGACCTGTGTTGAATATTCCACCCTCATTTAGGTCTCGTTGATCCCGTACATTGAAAAAATCCATATCTGAAGATAGCTTGTTAGCATTAGCACATAAAAGTAATAGTTTCCAGCGAGCAATATATCACATCAAATTGCCGACTTCGTATAGTCATATCTCTATAGATGAATATCTGAATTTTTCTGTCGTTTTAACATCATAATCCACACCATCACCCATTCTCTCTTATGGAGGGATGAACTCGTGAAATGAGAAGCTTAAGAATATCAGATAATCTTTTTTTCTTTGAAACATCTTATCAAAATCAAGAAGGGAAGATGACTAATAATCATTCATGAATTCAACAATGGCATGCCCAAGTAACTTGTCATTCATTCAAATGGCATAATATTTTTAAATCTATTTCTTGACAATTTGAATAATTTTTTCAATGTAGGCATCTTTGTCAATTTAGTTAAAAAAATCTTTTTTATGTTTCGTAGTCTGGCATGAGGCATCTCCCCTGTCACGTCACCAAATTGACACGTTGACACCCATCCACATTCCTTTTGGCAGTTCAATGATTTTAGTTTACTTGGTAGTTGTATACATGCTCAGGAATTTCCCTCGAAACATTAAATTTAATTGCTCATTCAAGTTAAACCTTCGTCGGTTTAAGACAATCAAAATCATAGGGATAAAAGGCTTATTTGTGTGTGGTATTACAAAACGATAATATCATTTCATACAGATTCACATGTGAAGTTGTATCTATTATTTGGCCAAATACAAGATGTATATTATGATGTATTGTTGTCTCCGACCCCAATCGAGTCTCCACCACTATATTTATTATTATGGTGATGATGATACCGATGATGAATTGTCATGTCCCTCTTTTTAAATGCATGGCTGACTACACGGAATAATTTATTAGTTTTTATTATTTTTTCTGCCACTTGATAAAATATAGGGAAAACGTGTGGCTTCCAGAAATTTCAGACAGACATAACTATTTTCTCCATCATTTCTAGATTTACAATAGTTATGGGAATAGGTAGGTATGTGGCATACGTTTTCATATGCAAGCACTGATGGTGGTGATTCTGATACAATACATCTATTTGGGTTTGGATCGACTAATATGTAGGGAACAGCTTAAAAAAGCTGAGCAAAGTTTGTTTTAAAAAAGCGGCTAAAAATATGGTACATTGTTTGCTCAGTACGTTTTGTCTCATCCAATATTATATTCCAATCCAATCCCATAAAAATAAACGTGGAAAAAATATCGAGAGAAATAATAAGACAGGTCACCATCCGCCACCATCATCATATTCTGCGGTTAGTTGGGAACCACCTGCAACTGCAACCTGCAAAACGAAAAAAAGGTGTAGATTTTGAACAATTCTTGAGCGATATGATATGATGCAGGCAGATGTTATCCACGCTAAGAAATTAGATAGATTGATATTGATAGATAATATGAGCATCGTTATCAGTTATTATTACAATGGACAATTATATTTATACCAAAAATAGGTAAAAGGTGGAGACTACATTCAACAACGCGGTATGGTAGGTGGGTAGGTAGATTTGGTTGTTTAGCCCCCTAAAAATAACCAAAGCCAATCCAAGCTATATATAATCCTTTTAATATCATTTCATTTAGGGACAGTATTTTTTACTTTTATTCCATTCCACATTCCAAATATAAAATGTTCGCACACGACCAGTCCGCTCATCATCGCCATTTTGAAATTGAGCTGTCATTTTGTATCTTTGCGGATTGAGAGTGGGAAAAATGCTTGCATTTAGGCATTCTGTAATAAATTTTAGCTCGAGTTTAAAAAAAGCCATTATGACATGCAGTGAACTAATAAGAACGCGGATGTGGAGTTTAGAAAAAAAATTGATATTGTTTAGTCAGGTTTTTTGCATGGGTTTGAAAAGGGAAATGATATAATTGTGAAAAGTGGAACTTTAATATTGTAATGGAAAAGCAACGTGTCTCTCATGCAATTAAATTGCGTGGAGGTGGGGATGGCAAGGTAGGAAGATTTGTTGGGTTGGATTGGATTGCAGGAAGGCAGAAGGATGTGAGAAATGTGAAACTGGTATGGTGGTGGGAGAGATAATTCATTTTCGTTTTCTGGTAGACGTTATTTTACATTTTACTTTCCATTGCTCTTTGTGTCTCCTTTTTGTTCACCGGTGTGTAGTTGTCGAAGGGAATCCAGATGTGGGATTACGTTGGAAGTTGGAATTGAAAAGTTTTAACTGGAAGAAACTGGCCATGTCGTTAAAAAAAGTTGGAAACAGGATATTATGGCATTGATCATCCGATTGTTTTTCAAGTCAGGAGAAATTATACCCTTTTGTAAAATTAAAATCATACAATTAAGGTTTAAATTATGACATCGTTATATTGTTCGATAAAACTGGATTCACAAATATTTTTGTGTACTACAACTTATTATGAAAAACGACTTTATTTTTGGTCTCATGTTTTCTTATATAGATTAGTCGGACGAAAAACTGCTTTTGCATGGAAAATGGAAGCCAACTTCTACGAGAATTACAAGCGGTTTCCAGCATACCTGCTCCTCTTTCTTGGACTTACGCTACGCACTCGTAGACAAAGAACGGCACTAAAAGGAAAAGTTTGCATGGCTAAGTAGTAGCGCCGCAGGTGACACAGTTTTTAAACTCACCTGCAGTCTACTCCTTAACAATGACGGCTTTTAATGCTCATCATTTTGCCTTGTCTTTCTACTGAGGACCCAGAGAAAGAAAACCCATGAAAAT
>JAQGAG010001078.1:0-11317 GCA_034696835.1 Lepidocyrtus lignorum
TTTAATTATTTAATCGATTTTCCCTTTAAAGATCCCCTTTTGTATTATGTCAGTTTTCATTACCTAAAATAAATAGTGAGGAGAATTAGGGATGACATGCTGATGCCGATGTGTCAACGAGAAGGCGACGATTTTGACAGCTCGCTGGCGCCTTGATTTCATCCTATTGTGGTGGAGCTTGAGAATCCGACTGGATTCGAGTGTTATACAATATCATCTCAAGAATGAATTATTCTAATCTCTCCCTTTCTGGAGTGAAAAGAGGCGACGCGCTCCCAAAATTCAGTTCACACAACGATATACCGACCGCGACTGTAACTCAAACTGGAGCTCATCATAATCAATATAATCATAATCAGATCGGAGTAGGAGAGAGAAGAGACCTTTCCCATGCGAACTGATTCTAGGTATGGATTTAGTCAGAGGAAAACTTATTTTTGGCTTTTGTCTACTTTTGGGATGGTTGGTGATGAAAAAGACAAAATGTTGTTTTGTTGTTGATGTCTTGTCTGAGGAAAAGTGGTAAAATATTCGTATTCAACTCAAAACATGCTTTAACAACATGTTACATTATGGATAAGGTTGCGATATCGAGTTTCTGGAATGGGGAAATTTAACGAGAATTGTGTTATTTTGATGTTGAAAAATAGATGACGCTGTAGAAATGACTGTGATTTGAAGGTACTATGTAGCAATTGCAATTGGATATATAAATAATTTTGTTTATGAAAAAATTTATTTGCATGATTTATTTTTTCTTCATAGGAAATCTCAGAAATTGGTCATAAATCATGAAATCAAGTCTGAACGGAAATAAAAAAAGGATGAAAACACTCAATTTATATCCAATCTTCAACACCAGAACAAAGGGATTGACACATATACAAATCGTTAGATAACAATTCTCATTCGGCAATCACTATTTCCAGTCCCATAAAAATATCCAGATTTACAGATAAAAATGGCATTTGACGAATGATTTTTAATTTTGGAACGCGACAGGGAAAACGTCAATCATCACAAAGGCGACACTAGGTCGGGATAAGATAAACTTAAAAAGATTATGCTAATCTGTAAATAAATTCCAGCTTATGTAAAATGTGTTTATGTAAACTGTTCCATTTTTTCTCACTAATTTTTAAAACTTGTTACAGAATATTTCATCCTTATTCCACTTCCGGTTCTTCATCCCATCGAAAAAACCCAACTTCAATGCAAAAACTTTCTTAAACTCAGAAAGCGATAAAAATCCAGCCTTGGAGATAGATATGGCCACATCCGTCCTTCCTTCTCTGTTTCCTAACGCATTGCACTGATCTCAAAGGTTCTTCAAGTTTGATTCTAAAAACCAAGTCAAATACTTAGGTACGTATTAAAAACTACCATATTTTTTATCATTTTTTTCATCCTCCCTTCCCCAAAATACAAAAGGCGGAAGGCAAAGTATCCGGAAGAGGAAAAAATCCATATCTCTCTCCTTAACGGGCCAAATCCACTCGAAAAAAATGAATATTTTTTGAAAGCATTTTTTTTCCTTCTTCCCTTTTTTCAACTTTACTCATATCACATTCTTATCATTATCAGAGAACGCAGCGTAGCAGCAAAGCATCTTCTCCTCACTATCTCAAGAAAGAGATTTTTTCTTTCTCTCGAATGATGAGACTCAAAGGGGAAGTCAAAATTTCTTCTCTCCAAACTTCCTCTCCACTTCTCTCCGATCCCTTTTTCAATTGAATCAGCCCATGCATGCTCCAGCTTCTTCATCTTCTCTCGCCTTTTCCTCCATTCTCTGTATCTTTCATGTTATTCACGAATTTTCCTTTTATTATTGTGAATGGAATTCAGTGCGTGTAAGAGATAGAGAAATGGGATGAGATGAATATAAAAAAATCCTTCAGCTAAAATTATACAGCTTGGGAAAATAATACGTATCAATGTATGAACCTAATGCATATACTTACATATTTATACACAAATACATACATACATATCCCCCTTTATACAAAGTGGTAAGTAAGCTAGTGTGTTTCCTTATCGCTGCTCGGTCCTCCTCTGGGAGTTTCCCTCGTGTAATATCTTTCCTCTGTAGAGATCCGACGAGGGCACGCCTCCCAATCCATCCATTCTCCAAACAAGGGGAGAAAAAAACCAAACATTTCACATTGCCAACCAGCCAGTTTTTGAACCGTTTGGCCAAAATAGATCGCATCTTTTTTCCTCTCTTCCTCCTTAAAATGCATTCAGTATTCTGGCTCGCTCCTTTCCACTCGGCGTTTTGTATTGCTCTCCGGCGCTTCAGATAAAAAAATTGTATGCTCGTCTTATAAAAATGGTATCCAGAGAAAAGGAAAACAGCCTAGTCTAGATCTCCACTCTCCAGAGCAATTCTAAAGAAAGATGAAGGGGAACTTGTTCCCTTTCCTTCTCATCGTCATCATCATACATCACATAACCACATTGTAAAAGTTGATATAAAACCGTCATATCACAGCTCATTATTATGCTGCTCCCTGTAAAAGAAAAAAAATAGGCATTTGCGTAAGGATGGATGGGGAAGACGAAAAAGGAATAAAAGTATTCATCTTAAAGATATGATAAGGAGATAGGAAGGAGCGATTACGATACGATATGGGAGCAAGTCTATGCTTCCTTCCATTTTTCAAAGTATTGATCTTTTGAGAGAGGAGAAAAATTTTAGATGAAATATCTTCAAATCTCATCTCCTTTCTCCCCAGTGAACCGCCTCCACTACTGTTTTTCATGAGGTTGTAATAATAATGAAAATGATGAGAAATGGAGGAATTAAATGAATCTCCATAAATTTTTATTTAAATATTCTCCTATTCACCATCTCGTTACTGTGCAATTTTCGATCAATCTATTTCCTCACGATTGTGTGAACAATCTGAAGAATCTCAATCAAATAAATTGTTTACGATTAGCCAATAAATGAATCATTTTTAAAGTATCTTTCATCATATTCATCCTAATTTATCAACAATTTCTTGAAGGAACCATCTCGTTCGTATCACAAACCCCTGTATTCACATCAATGAAAAACCAATTTATTTTGGTAATTTCAATTTTTCATTCCTTTTGCAAAAAGTTTTATCCCAAGTCAGTGTCTTACTTTCCCTTCATAAGCTACACAAATTACTTTTTTAAAGTAGCAAAAACCAAACTTGGGTAAATAATGCCCAAAGTTGCATTATCCAAAAAACGGGGAAAAGGACTGGGGAAAGAAAACTGAGATAAGCTAATGAGTTGAGGATAAACGAGCTCGTGTCGTCGTTCCCATCTCATCTCTCCCCAAAATCTCTCCCTTTTGCTTTGGTTGATGCTGCTGGGCTCTTTTCCGTGGTTGTGTGGTTGAGAGCATCATGCAGCTACAGAAATGGAGTGAGGAACGGAGCAGATAAGATAAGCCAAGCAACTTCCCTCTCCCTCTTTCCCTTCCTTCCGCCGCCTCCATTCCTCTTTTCGCTCGGCGAAACACAAAAAAATCTCGTCTGAATTTAATCAATGCGCGGCGCATATCTTTTTGGGATTGCACTCTCTTTATATGAGAGGAGATTTCCCCCGATCCGTTTGCATTTTGCTACCTTACAACAGAAAACTCCATCTATGATCATATTGATCCTTGATAGCTTTGAGAAACTGTCCATGTCGATGGAGGATGATGGAACGGTATTGACTCATCCAAAACTCATCATTCCGCAGGATCAGCAAACTAGCTTGGGTAGCTGGTAAGTACCCTTATCATTTATTATCATCAATGATGAACTGATTACCACACAAAACTTCTATATAGCTGTGACATGCGTTGCTTAACTTTCCCAGTACATTTCTCTTCATCTCCAGTTAAGTAACAACAGGGATGAGTAACTTCGGTTAGGCAATGGGGAGAAATGAAAATGCAATGCAGAGTGCACGCATAAAACCCATTATTACCGTAAACCCTAAAATACTACTCTGAATTCGAATGATTTGTACAGAATTTGACTTGACTAGTTTTAACCCCAGAAATGATATAATACTTAACGAGAGATTGCAATTAAATATAGATGATTTTGTCGAGCTTTCCAAAAATATAAGGTAACTTGGTTGATATTTCCTCCTCCTCAATTGATACCCAAGACTATGACCAAAATTTGTTCCCGGTTCAGTATTTTAGGATTTACGGTTTGTATGAATGAGTGAATAAATAAAGATAAGAAGTGACAAAGCAGCTTTTCTCTCCCACTCTCATTGTTGGCACTGATAAATGCTTATTTACAACTTGGAGCCGTCTTATTTTTTATAACAGTGTCAGTGTTCCTTCTACCATAACATGGGAATCTTTTTTTTCAAATGGTCTAGGTCATGGGCAATAATACCATATCGTATCATCGCCATTACCATTTTAGTTCTGTATGATTATTATTGCCTGTTGTTACTCTAAATATTTTTTACGTTATGTGGAAGGAAGGAAGATGTTCCTTTCCGAAATATATAATGTGAGGTTTTTTCTGCAAATAAATGCAGGATATATCCAACTTTATGTTTAAAGCCGCATCAAAAAATGAATGCCAATCTGATAAAAAAAATGAGTTAACTTTATTTTTTACTTAGCAAGTCATTGATACGACCTGTTTTAAAAGACAGGTAACATCAGCAAAACATACATGACATGGGTGCGAAAAAAATACATAAAAACATAAACCATTTTGCTAATGCTCCTTTATTCTCCAAATAGCATGATGCATAGAAGCAGGTCAATTATCGATTCAAACTGCACCATTTTCCCCCAACAGAGATCCCGATGAAGGTCGAAGATATCGCTTGTTTCTCTCCCTCACCACTTCACACCTTTTTGACAGTGACAATTTAGAATGGTGACAGGACAAGTAGTTTTGCACATAAGATAACTGCAATTCTGTCAAAATAGCGCTACTAACAGAACAATTACCTAAATGAGTGCAAAAGTGCAACTGTACTTTTTGCACCGCTGACAAGCATCACTCACAATTATCAACTTTTGCCCAATCTCCGTTCATCATGATGATGATAATTCCAAACAATATGAAACAAGTGGCGAACCGATGGTGATGACAATGACAACAATGATCTCATTATTTTCATTTCTGAAATCTGTGCGGTTCTGCTCTAGCTACTTGTTTCAAACCAGTAACGACGGAGGATGATATGATGATGATGTGATGATGATGGCCAGGAACCACGCACAATCGTGAAAAAAAATATAAAAAGGTGACAGGATTATTTAATGTAACAATATTATCATCTCATCATTTGATATTTAAGATTATCTGAGTGGGTATCATCATCATCGTCATCATCCTCGTATCATCATCATTATCATCATATTATATATTTTTTACCCCTACGGAAAAATCTTTTTGGTGCGATCATCCCATCAACCAACAAGGTTAATGGAATAATGAATGGAGTGGAGGCACGGCTGCTGCCTTAATAAGAGATGATCGGATGAGATGATCAGCTCAACATAAAAGATGAGAGCAGAAAGATGTTGGAGAAAGGACACAGATTTTAATATCAGGTGACACTCGTAATGAGTTGGATGTCCGCATAAAACCCCGTGAAGTTTTTAGGGATGATCTTGTGTACAAAGCTGTTTCATAAAATATGATATGATTATCATCTCATCAGCAAACAACATCATTTTTCTCATCTTTTCTCTAGAAGAGTGTGATACTAATAACACTCCACTTGGCTCTTACTTGTCACAGATGCTACTTCGTCTTCAAAGATGCTAATGAAGATATCATTTTTTAAGAGGAGATGGAGAAGGTGACAAGAAAAAATGTACGCATATTATAATATTCTATAAGCCTATATTAGCGGGGGGAAATATTTTTTAGTATGAGATTGTCAAATATCCCTAGACTAAAACCTACAACTGTGCCATTCACGACTTTTTAGATGTTTTTTTCCTCTTCTCCCAAAAAATATTTTAAGAGATTGTGCAGATGTTGCTCAATGATAATGGAAAATCTGATGATCAAAGTGAGTGAGATGACTGACTTAATATGACTAATGTCCCATGCATTAAAAGAGAAGTTTATTTTAGTTGGGAGGAAAGGGAGAGAGGTTATAAAATATAAAAATGTAAAATGTAGATTTTTTTCAGCCTGCAAAAATCACACAACTCATCCTTTTAATAAATTGCATCACACTTTTCCTCTCTAGCCATTTGCCACCAGACAGACCATTAACTTTGAAGCCATCATATAGCCCGTGTCCCGTTTTTATGAGAGGGGATCTTTTTCTAAGAAATATTTCTCGAAATATGTTTGAAACTTTTGCGTATGAAAAAATTGCCTATACATATGAGCAAACTATGCGTATTATGGGACTTTTGGATGAAAAAGAGAAACTTTTTTGAGAGAAATTTTTTACTCTCAAAATGAAAGAAAATCATCTTCTTCCTCCCAGTTTTTTTTCTCTTTAGGGAGATAACTCGGTTTGATATGATTTGAGATAGCTTTTTGATAATATGAAATTTTTCCTGAAAAATCCTCCGTTTTTCTTTGGAAAACTCTCTGGTGAGAACAGAACTATATGCATGTTTTTGTGGGCAGTGGCCAACAGCTTGTGAGGGCCAGACTAGGAAAGAGAACATGATATTTTTCCCCTTTCAAGTGGCTCGTAAAGGAGGCGGTCTCTAGATAGGGGAGACTCCACCTTGACACTCGTAATCGGCAACTCCTCCAAACACATCGCTCCGTCCGTTTCAATGATAAAGGAGTTGGGCTTCACATACATTATCTTATGTATGGAGTGGATATGGATATGTTCATGAGTTTTTTGGTATATGGATAAAATGCACATTCAACAGAGATATTATTGTTCCATACTATGTTTATTAGTAAGTTTCTCATGCAAACGCTTTTGCTCTCGCTCGTTCCTCTCATTCCATTCATATCAGAAGAACAAAAAGGAGTAGGAGCAGCGTGTTCCTTATCTTGTCTACATGTAGTCATAGAGGGGAATGCATGAAATGCTCACTCACACATGTGTTCCTTCATGAGTTTTTGTGATCAGGATCTGAAACTTTTTACTGGGGACAGAGAGAGGGAATACGAGCTCCTTCCTATTGCATCCCGCACTAGCCGTCCGATCCTAACATTGTACGGTCGTCAGACAAACCGAGAGAGTTGGTCATAATATTTCGAGAGTCGAAATTTATCGAAAAAAAAATTATTTTGGGAAGAATAGGACCCATCATCATCATCAATTGTATCTTCCCTTCTTGAGTCATTTTGGAGAGTAAGCTATTTGGAGAAGACGGGAGAAACTGTTTTGTTTCCTTTTTGGTCCTTACTCGTGATTCTCAGTCTTGTTGAATGTTAAGCAGTGAGAAGAGATTGATAGGGACGGGGAGATAAGAAAAAGGTGGCTATCGGCTCCTTCCTTCCGTCATAGTGTTTGTGTGCTCCTTCACAACAACAGACAGAAGCTGTAGTGCTCTCGCATTGATGTCATGTAAATGATATGATAAGATTATGCAAAACAGATTAACTGATCAAAAAGTTCACACGGAGGATATGTGATCACGGAGTTATCGGATTTGATACATCAGAGCAGGATAGATTGACAGATACGAAAAGTGTGTGGATTGTTAATGTTTGGCTGAAAAGTGTGTGACATGAACGGCAAAATTAAGAAAAAAATCTTTTTCGTGTGCACATGTTTAACAGATCTTGCAGTGCCTCTTCTTGTGATGTAAAACATCGTAAGGTTACTAAAGAAAATTTGCAACTACGCACGGAAGTATACTTTTTGGGGGTGGAAGTAGAAAAAGTGAGAAAAAGTATCCTCACAAGTGACAAACTTAACAGAAATACATAGCAAGTTTGCATACATAAACAGGCCCTCATCTAAAGATTGACAAGTGAAAAACTTTTACCTAAATATCAATCAAGATAAAAAGTGAGTGAGAATTGTACTCAAGTTTCTTTGACTGGATTTCGAACTAAATGTGACAAAATAGTTTCAGTTTTGTTCTTATTAATGAGAATTGACAGATAGGAAAAAAGTGTCCATCATATTCATTAGCAAAAGCTTTTTGAGTATCCGAAGTAGTCTTCACACATATTTCACCGGAAACAAAGTGTAATGGAAAATGACAAGTTACTAAAGAGTTAAATCGATTTCAATCGAAAATTACTCTTTTCTAGTGTGACAATTTTTAAGTGGCAAAGTTGAGAATGATCAACCATTCGGAAAAGTTCCCTGAGGAGTGTGTCCATCAATAAGATATTTTTATGGAGACGCATTTCCTCGCATCCCCAACTTCCTCAACATCATCAACCAGCTCACAATCACAGCACCACTTACATCATCCTCACCACTCCAATCAGCACTATCACCAGAACAATTCCCAAAATTGTTCCTCACCCTCTGTGACAAATAGCAATAGTATCATCACCACCACGGACGCCTCATCACCCATATCTTCGGCGAACTGTATCGGAGTGGAGGATATGGCCACTGCCGATGTCTTCTTCAGTGAAGTGTCTAATACGTCACGGGTAGCCCGATACTATTCCGGTTCCATGCATTCCTACTCTCAAAGTAATTCGCAAAAAATTTATTATATCAATTATTCATAATTTTATTGCAAACTAAATATTTTGTTGGTTTAAGTCATGTCATGAGGGATAATGAGTAACTTGAGAAGAAAAAAGTTAGAATTAATTAGCAACAAACTTCAGCATTGCCACATCGTGTGACCATATCACTCATTCCATTTTAGCTCGCCTCCTCCCCCTCCATTCATAAATAATGAGGAGGAAAACAATAGTTTATTCAAATAAAATCCCCTTTATCTCCCCGTCCATTTTCTTCCGATCGGCCTTCCCGTGCCCTCATCTCATTATAATTTTATCCGTTATGATTTACATATATTTCATATTATTTATGCAGAAGGCTCATAAAAATAGCCGAGATGTATTTTACGGGTTAATATGAATTACGACGAGAATTTTACAAGACAAGTAAATAAATAAGGATATACAGTAAAGCGCCAGTGGCATCAACTGAAGTTTTCCCTTTGCGAAAAAAATATTACGATTTTATATGACATGTCATGTAAGAATGTAAAAGTACAACTGAAAGACGGGTTGGGATAAATATGTCTCTCGTGAAAAAATATATATATATTGCTAAAATATTTTATTTATTTATTGGCAGCGCACTTAAAAAGACACGATTAGGCGTATTCTACGTTGATAACCGTGTCCGTGTGGCATTTCATGTTCGCCTTCATCAAATATGCAGTTATGTTGATCTTTATAAAAAGTTATAAATAGCTGGGGCTCGCTCTCCTCATAAAAAATGTCAAGTGCAGTTCCATTCCATGAATATGTACGAAACGTTACGTACCCGTCAGGGTTAGGTAGTGGGCATACTTATGCATATCATTATAAAAGTAATAAAATTATGTTCCTGTTCACTTCCCTACTTGTGATGTGATATGATTCATACATCTCGTACTCCATCATCTCAAAATAGTCAAGTCAAGTCAGGGAATTTTTTTCATGTAGAATTTATGTATGCTTATATTAGCAGTACAAAAATGTTACAATTACGAAGATGAAAAGGTATCATTAACCATTTATTTTCAACTTGAAGAGAGCTAGAAGAAGCTCACAATTTATCTATCAATATCAAACGATAAATAATAATAATACAAAAAAATATTTTTAATTCATTGCCTTCTGCCGATATAAAGCATTCATATAACAATTCTTTTATTTCCCCTCATATCATTGCTTCCTATCTTTTCTCGTCATTACGGAATTTGCTTTGATGAGACTTTTTCTAAAACCGCACAATTTACATATAATTTATTAGTAATTCACAGTAAATAATACAGTTTGGCATGATTCCTCCTCTTTGTGCGTTCGAATTATAAAAAAAAGGTTGAAATCCATATTATTATCCTTTATCAGTGTCAACCACAACGAAGTCACAAATAATCCAACTTGTTTCAAGCAAATAACTTTTGATGTCATCATGTCAAAAGTGAAGTCTGCTTTTGAAAAAAAAATATCATTTTGCCCTTTCTACTTTAGTACTTCGTATTTAAATTAGAATTATATTATGGTGGTGATGTAGCAAAAGAGGATCGAGATAGAACCTATTTTTATTTTTTATGTTAGCTGACTGACGAGAGGTAAATAAAATAATTGAATGAAAATGAGGTAGAAAAAGCAAACAATGCATATCAACAAGACTAACAAGAGAGAGAACAAGGCAAAGGGAGAACAAAATCCGTTTCCTATTTTCCATCAAACAATTTTTACATGGATTGATATGAGATTGTGTGGCTCTTGTTACGTTCTCCTCTTTACATATCACCTCGAACAAGCCTATAAATAAAGTGTAAGCATAAGTCCCCTGCGTAAAGTGATTTTTCCTCTTTCCCCTATTTTGCATTAATATATTTTTTCCATTGAAACCATTTTAACTCGAGCTGTTGCTCTCTGCATAATTTTTTCTGTTTTTTTCCTTCTTTCAAAATGAGGAAAAAACTGATGTTTCCGCTCTCTGTCCGCCTCACAAGATATTTTGAACAAAGAGAAGAGCTTTTTAAGAAATATAGTAAGGAAAAAAACACTCTTTTGTGTAAAAATTACTTTGAGAAGATGAATTGAATTGGAGTTGGGGCAAAAAAAAAAGTAGAATTTTTTGATATGAGTCAAGTCAGAGAACAATTGATAAATTGAAGTGAGGTTGGTGCGTTACCACAAAAAAATTGTTATGGGAGGGCGGTTTCTCCCGTTGTTTGATGATGTTGATGTAGCTTGTCAGCATCATCGAGCTTTATCAACCGTTTTTTGCTCATTTCAAGTAGTATCCTCATTTAAATGACTTGAGAAAGAAAAAGGAGAGAAATAAATGGCTATTAATATACAAACAAGCTTATTTAACCCAAATGCATAACCGTCACGGTGGGCACTGAGCACACAAACACCAACTCCTGTTTTTATGCATAGCTTGCCCCGTTTCTTTGTTCAGAGTTAAATATTTATGATTAAAAATGACATTTATACCCATCAAAGTCTCACTTCTCTCATTACCCATCCGACTTTAAAAAACAATTAGTTTGACCGCATCCGCTCATCCACATGCTTCATGTTAAACTATTCAGGTTATTATTTATTACTGGCTATAGCCATTTCATATTTTATATCATCTGATTCATCATCATCATCATCATATTTACCTATGCATATTTTTTTACGATTATGACTACGACTATCATCAACTGCTCACCATTTTTGATGGAATG